>VDFB02229641.1:0-128016 GCA_007258455.2 Sequoia sempervirens
TGAATAATTAAATAATTGAAAATAATTATTTAATTATAGTAGAAATATGATAATAATTAAATAAATGAAATGTATTTAATTATAGAGGAAAAGGGACATTAGTGACGTAAATAAATAAATAAAATTTATTTAATTAATCAAAAGAAGAAATAAAAGAAAGCAATGAATTAATTAAACAATTTAAAATTATTTAATTAATAGAGGAAATATGATATTATGCAATAATCAAATAATTAAAATTATTTAATTATTATATAAGAAAAAGACGATTGATGAAGAAAAATAATGTTCACATGCCTAAGACAATTTTTAGTGTCTACAATCACAACTTGAAATTCTATGTAAGATGTTCTAAAAAATATAAACATGGTTCTTTATCATTAAAACCTAATGCACCAAGTAAGCTCGGACACTTAAAATTTATTAACTTTTATTTATTAATATGTATATTAATGATATTTTCTATCATTTTTATGCATTTATTTTAAGCTAGAAATCCATGAGGATCAAAATTATATAAAGAGGATACATGTATATCTTATTGATACCATAAATACAAAATGGGAATTACTAAATATTGTTGACCTTAGGAAAATGGTTGTACTACCCACTCTACATTATAACACTCTAATGTTGACTACTCACACTAAGAGGTGGGACATAGACATCATGACCATTCATTTTCCCATATGTTAGATGGTCATGATTATAGATGATGTATACTTTACCATGACTACATAAGTACCTCGTAGAGCATAGAAAGTAGATAATTACCCCACCACTCTAGTAATCTTGAGAATTTTACAAGTGGTATGTTAGGAGGTTTACCATCATTCTACAATTTATTTCACAAAAAGCATTCTAAATGATGCATCCTAGAGCTTGTCAATATATTTATATTAATTATACTATTAACTTTATCTTACCCAAAATCTAGGGGTCATATACTATATTTCTACTGAATTACTAGGCTAGAGGACTCAATTAAGAAACATATAACCATTTAGTAGTAGATAAAAATATATAAAAATATAAAAACCATATAGCTTGATAAAATTATATATAATGAAATATCAAAGTGTGATTGATTAAAATTATTTAATAGAAGGAAATTATATTAAATTTGCAATGATCTTGTAAAATGCCATGCATAAATTATTTGATGACAAATTGATCAATTTAATAGTATCAAAAATCAACTCGGAAAAGGATAATATTCGATCTATAATGACCTTCAATAGACTCTTCTAATAGGCCTCCTTACATAATTATATATTCAATATGCAATAATTCCATTTTTTACCATATATTTTTCCTCAAACCATGTCCTACTCATGTTTATATAAGTGAATTTAGAAAGATATGCACCCTATTAAAATGTGTTGCATTAACATTGAAGCATGTTTAAGGATCAATGGATGTAATAATAAATATTCACAAACTCAACAAACTCTTGCATTTGGCACATTACTCTATGTAGCATGAACGTATATTTATAGTGTTTATTCATTCTAATAAATGCTTCTTTAGCTAATAATCTTTGCATGTTATGTTTTAATACATGAAACCTCTTAGAACTTATATTAAAATAGGGAAACTTGGAAATAAAGATCAGATTTAATTTTTTTCTACAAACAAAGAATAAAGTTTAATCAATTCATTGCATAGTATAGATGGGGAATACAAGTAGAAACAATAAACACGTTGATGCAATATTAATTATGCTTAACAATAATGTGACAGATGATGCTAAATTCTTATGTTCTTTCTAGTATAAATAGGTTATATTTCTTAACTAATGCTCCATTTAGGTCATTTCCACAATTAGTTAAATTTTCTTAGGTAACTTCTCACATTATTCCATATTGGTTGCATGTTAGTCTCTTGATTTATATATCCTTTATATATATTTACTTATTATAACTATAAGCACTCATGCTTGTACGTTTTTCATCATTGTTTAATAGAGTATAATTTATTATATTTTTCTATTTTTTTCCTTTCACTCATTTACATTCTTCGGTTCTTATGTAATAGATATTATAAGTTATTAGAGAAACATTGTGAGTTATCTATTATTTATTCTAGGAAATATAAGTGTGTATATCTCTCAACTTCTAAATGGCATGATTATGCTCTTCTCTTGCATCTTTGAATTATCTAAAGAATAAAAAAGGTATGAAAGAAACACCATATTGTGGGCATTCTTTTTTTAATTTTTCAATTATTAGATTTTTTTGGAATAAATTTATAGTCATAGTTTTAAGTCTAAATAAATTGAGAAAATTATATGTATCCCTAATTTCATCTCATTTGAATGCAATAGGTTATATTTACAAGGGTTTGAATATGGGAAGTTATAATTAAGATTCATCATATTTCTCATTTCTAGGGTATTGTTAGCCCAAATGGGCCCTACTGTTTGCATCTATAAAGAACAATAACCCCCCATTTTTATAAAAAAATACCCATTTTAGATAAATTTACCATTTAAGAAAAAAATATTCCAAATCCATATGATCCATGCATGTTATACCATATATATTTTCAAAAATAAAGTATATATAAAGTGTAGGGTGACCACACATAGTATTGTAGTGGTAGTGAGGTCCATTGTGTCACTTTTAGGGCAGTCACAAACACCATGAAAACACCAATAGGTGGCCCTATCAAATATACCCCCTCCTTTAGTTGTGACATCTACTTCATTTCTTCCATTTCACTGTAATATTCTAATGAATATTCATCTCAAAATATTTTTTTGAAAGCTGGATTTACACACAATTCTGGTGGTTTCAATTTTGATGTAGGTGGTTTTGATAGCTAATGGTGATTTGTAAGAAACTATCAATTATTTTCAAATTTTCTAGTAAAAGAGAATATTAAAATGAATATTGAAATATTCTAATGATGTGCATCATGATATGATACTAACATCATTAGTAATTTCCTAATTGGTGCCCCTCTCATACCTTTAACTTTTTATTTTTTATTTTAGCTTCAAAGGATAGCTTGAGCTTATGAAATCCTTTTTTAGTGTATTTTTTTATTTGGTTTCTAGTTTCGTATATAGAAAATTTCATACTTTCACAATTTCACATTATATAAGAATTTTATTTAGTATTCATTCTTATATCATATCTAAACCCATTCAAAATTTCATCTTTGAATCAAAGGCATGCTCACATTTTAAGATAAAAATATTTTTTTAAGTTCTATTGTGAAAACACCACTATCACTTCATATCTATTTATTTTACTACTCTATTTTCCTTAATGCACTTACGAGGAAGAGTATATATTTTATCAATATATATTATTTGGTCATCAATAGAGATCAAAACACCAATATGAGGGTTTGACTAAGGCACACACCTAGACTACCATAATATTTTCTCTTATTTTTTACATTCAATTTTTTTTACAAAGTTAGAAATAAAACCTAGGCATTCTTGAATCTTCCAGCATGAAATTTTTATGGACAATTTAGTGATACATATAATCATCCATGCGACATGCTAGTGAGCTCCAACATATGGTACTAGATTATTTCTACATTTATTTCACATTTATTTTTGTACTTTTTCTTTAGTACATTTAAATGATTTAAAAATAATAACTAGTTCTTGGTTTTCTTTTGGAAACAATTTGTATGTGTTTAGTGGGCCCATTTATTTTATATCTATATTAGATAATAAAAATAATTCATTATAAAGCAATGTGAAAATTATTTAATTAAAAGTAAAACATTAATTAAAAAATCATAATTACATTTTGGTCAACCTATCTTGTACATAATTTATGTTTTAAAGTGAATGAATTTTTCAAGTGAATGAATTTTTCATCCAATAATTGTAGATCTCTTCCTCAAAATTTTAAATGCATTTAATGTATTTCAAAAATAATATTTTGATATATTTTTAATTAAAGTCATCTTTTTGAGGCTTCTTGAAACCAATTACAAAAGAATAGTTGATGAGGGTGCAACCTGAGGCACAAAAAATAACTCACAAAACAAGAGAATAATTTTATTATTTATAAAATGGAACTTCTTACATGTAGAGGATCTCAAATCCTCAAGTTCTACAACATATGCGAGTTATAAAAAATTACAGAATAACCCTTTTCACAGTGTGCAAACTTGTCCCCCAAAAAAAACTACCCAAAAATCAGAAACCCACCCATAAATAGAGCTCCCTTTTGAGTTTGGAGCCAAAACACATTCAAATTTGAGTTTTGGCGGTTTGGCACTGAAAATTACACCTTGAAATTCAAATTTCAAAAGAACATTCAAAAATTAGTATCCTCTAGAAAGTGCGCCAACTTTCGGGAGCCATAACTTTTGATCCGGGACTTCGTTTTTCAAACCATTTGAACCATTGGAAAGGTCTTAGAGTAAAAAATGTGCTCAAAATTTTCCACACCAATTTCGAAGTTTTGGGGCCGTTTCAGGACTGTTTAGTGCCTCAAATCTGACCTGGAAGGTTTTCAAGTGCAATTCTAGGAGACTAAAACTACAATATCTTCCAACCCAGGAATAGAAAAAAAAAATGTAAGTTGGGGATTACATTATGACATCAAAGAAACTACCAACACGAAATGAAACTCTCTTTTTTTTTTTTTTGGTGATGCAGGATTGCCCTTACACCACTAGATGCTCTTGCATCAGACACCCAGGGTAATTTGAGAAGTGACCCTGGCCACGCCTCTTTATGGTTAAGGGAAACCCAAACGTCAATCGCTTTTAGGCAGCCAAGATGAATCTTTCCATGTGCCTTCCTTTCCATTTCTCACCTCGCCAAATATTCTTCACAATGTCACCGTACTCCTTTCCCATTACCTACTCATCCAAGATTGCTTCAATCTCCTCCTTCTAGGTGTTGGAATGCCATAATCGCTCCTATTGTCGTAAGCTTCTCCATCACCACTTTCATGATAATACCGCCAAATCTGGAAATGTTGGAACACAGAAATGTTGACCTATCCGCAACTCTACCTCATATGCATTCCTCTAATCATGCTTCTTCAAAATCTTGGCAGTGGACTAAATTTCTTCATCTTCATTGTTATAGGTTCCCACTGGAAACCTTTCTTTCCTCAAGTGGACCATTACTTCATCACCAATCTGAAACTCCTTATTCCTCCTTTTCTGATCTACCTTGGCCTTATATTGCATATTCATCTTGTTAATATGTTCTCTTACCTTCTCATGTATATTCTTGATGTGCTCTGCAAAATCTTCGGCTTCAGCACTTATCTTCTACTCTTGGTCCATATTCCTCAATTCTGGAGTTGTTCTGGGGCTGCCTCCATACTGGCCTAGGAGTCTATACACATCCTCCACTCCCCATCCTTCTTCGTTGCTAGTACTGCAAGTACTCCACATAGGCTCAAACTTTCCCGTATCAAACCCTTTTTCAACAACTCTTGAACTTGTCTAGTCAACTCATTTTTTGTTGGAATCATTATGTAAGCTACCTTATTTAGAAAAGTGGCTCTAGGAATCAAGTCAATCTAATGACTAATCTTCCTTATTTGTGGTAAACCCTTAGGTACATTATCAAAAACAATATCCTAAAACTCATCCAACAACCCAGAAACTTCTACTGGTACCTTCTCACTATCATCCTTACCCATTCTAGGAATCAATGCATAACACACATGCTCATGCTTCATACCTTCTAAAAATTTCCTTCCATCGACATAACAGATTCTAGCACTACTGCATACCTTTTCTTCGGTCTCCTTCAGGGGTTTCAACTTATGGCGAACCCCATCCTTCGTCAGGGAATAAGTGTTTGCATGGCCATCATGTATAGCCCGCCTATCGAACTGCCACGACCTCCCCAACATGTGACATGCATCCATGGGGATGATATCACAAAGTACCTCATCATGGTAGCTCCCGATCTTGAACTTTACTAGACACTACTCATTGACCAGAAATTTGTGGTCTTTCTGCAACCAGGCAATCCGATATGGGTGTGGATGCCTCTCCCTCTTTAGCTTCAACTTTGTAACCATTTCCTCTGACACCAGATTATCAGTGCTCCCACTATCAATAATGACATCACAACATTTTCCTTCACACTTGCACTTTGTGCGGAACAGATTCTTCCTTTGTTCTAGCTCCTTCTTTTCAGTCACTAAGGATCTTCTAATCACTAGGGCTTCTCCCCTTTCAGCATCATCTGAATGTTCAGATTGGGCCTCCTCATCTGCATGTGCAACCCTTCCACGACCTTCTAGCCTTTTGTCTTCCCTTCCTTGGTGTTGTGGACATTCATAGGCTCAATGCCCTTCTTCACCACACTGGAAACACATTTCTCTGAAACTACCTCTTCCAAATCCTTGTCCAGATCTCCCTCATCCTCTGCCTCTTTGATCACCACTATTTTGACCACGAGAGCAGTAGAAATTATTGTTCTTCTAACTTCAGCTGGTGCCCACATCTTCATTTTTCTTCTCATCATCATTTCTTCTTCCAGAAGATCTTCCACTACTCTTTCCACTTTGATTTCCTCAATCTTTTTGCTTGCTATCAAATCTTTTGTTCAACTTCTCTTCAACTTTCAGAGAAAACTAGTACGCATCCTCAATGGTGGTCATTCTAACTAGGCTCAGTTCCTCTTGAATGCTCAGTCACAACCCATTAAGATAACGGGATACCTTCTCCTTGTTGGCCTCTACATGGCCTGTTCTGATGATCATCTTATGAAAATCTTTTGTATACTTTTTCATAGATCTGCTTCCTTGCTTCAACCCTTGCAATTTCTTCAGCAGATCTAACTCATAGTCCACTGGTATAAACTGCTTATTCAGCTTCTCCACCATGCGATCCCATCTGACAATCTTGCCTTTTCCTATTTGATTCCTCTCCAACTGGGCCTCTTTCCACCAAATAATGGCGTGGCCCTTCAACTTCGTTTTCGCAAACTTAACCCATTATGGGTCCTCTATTTCCTCATACTCAAAATATTCTTCCAACTTGTTAATCCAATCAATCTACTCTTCCGGGTTCAAACTTCCGGAATAACTGGGGACTTCTGCTCTGGGTCTTTTCCCGTTCTTCGAAATGGCCCTTATTAGCCACATTTGATCTTGATCAATTGCTTCTTCTTCCTCTTCTACATCTAAATATTCCTCTTCTTCATCCTCACTTTCTTCTCTCCTCAGGTTTAACCCTCTTCTCAACTGCTTTTGCGATGCATCAATTTGACTTTAGAGGGCTCTGAAACCCTCGACTGCCAATAGATCTCTTCCACCAACATTTTTGCCACCTCTGCCACCCCCACACCTACCAGGCACCACCCTTGGAGGCATCTTGAATATCTTGAACCCACAACCACGGTCCTAGTGTGAACTGCCTCACGATCGGCAATTTGTCCACATGTTCAAGAAAACCCACTCTAATACCACCTAACGAAGGTGCAACCCAAGACACAAAAAATAACTCACAAAACAAGAAAATAATTTTATTATTCAGTAAATGGACTTCTTACATGTAGAGGATCTCAAATCCTCAAGTTCTACAAAATATGCGAGTTACAAAAAATTACAGAATAAACCTTTTCGCAGTGTGCGAACTTGTTCCCAAAAAGCTACCCAAAAATCAAAACCCCCCCATAAATAGAGCTCCCTTTTGAGTTTGGAGCCAAAACAACATTCAAATTTGAGTTTTGGCGGTTTGGTGGCAAAAATTACAACTTGAAATTCAAATTTCAAAAGAACATTTGAAAATTAGTATCCTTTAGAAAGTGCACCAACTTTTGGGAGCCATAACTTTTGATCTGGGGCTCCGTTTTTCCAACTATTTGAACCATTGGAAAGGTCTCGAAGTGAAGAACGTGCTCCAAATCCGCTACGCCAATTTCAACAAGTTTTGGGGCCGTTTAGTGCCTCAAATCTGACCTAGAAGGTTTTTAGGTGCAATTCTGGGAGACTAAAATTCCAATATCTTCCAACTCGGGAATAGAAAAACAAAACTGTAAGTTGGGGATTACATTATGACGAAAAGGGTATCCAAAAAATGTAAAGACATCAAAAAAACTACCAACATGAAATGAAACTCTTTTTTTTTTTTTGGTGATGCAGAATTGCCCTTACACCACTAGATGCTCCTGCATCAATTGGAGGAGTAGTTACCACATCAACCACCCAAAGTAGATTGAGAAAATCTTGGATACCAGAATTGGAAGGATCACTAGGAACAAGTAGTACAAGGAATATCTGGTAAAGTGGAAAGACAAACCAGTGGAGGATTCATCATGGATTTCTCAGGCAGAGGTTGACCACTTTGGTTTTCCTCTAGCCCCTAGAAAGTGAGGGACTCACTTTTCTTCTAACCTCGAGTATCTAATGCAAGAGCATCCTTGGTTGTAAAGCAATCCTATATTAACCAAAAACATTTATTTTCTTTCATTTCAGTCTATAGCAGTTTCAACAATTCATTCAACATTTCACTGCACTATCGTTTCTTAGCTCGCGAAGTAGGACATAGCATCTACATAAGGTCATCTACATCATATCCAAATTTCAGGTTGATTGCATTTATTTACAGAAAGTTATCGCTCTCAGAATTTCATTGTTAATTCACAATCAAAGCTTTTGGGGCCAACCTGGTCCAAAATTCATTGTGCGGACCTATCCGGAGTGTGTGGAGCTAAATGGGACATCATACAAGCATTTTGGGTCCAAGGGAATCTTTCTTGGAGATCCGCAATATGTTTCATTTACCAAAGGATTATCTTTCATGTTTTGAGGCCAACCTACAAACTTGATCATTCATTGGGGTTTGTAAACCCTCGAGGCCGATGTAGACCATTATTGGAGCTGGAGAATCATATTTAAGATCATTTGTAATTCATAGGAAGTAGTTAATTAGGAATTACTGATTAGATTGAGGATTAGAATTCAAATATTTTGGATATTCAGATCCATTTGTCAAATAAGGCCTTTGGCCAGTTGTAATGTTGTAATGCCCTTGTGGTAGGCCTTTAAGCCCTAGTTATTTCCCATATGAGGCATGTGAGATTGCAAGTTGTTGAATCAAT
The DNA here is from genome assembly GCA_007258455.2 of Sequoia sempervirens. Taxonomy (NCBI): domain Eukaryota; kingdom Viridiplantae; phylum Streptophyta; class Pinopsida; order Cupressales; family Cupressaceae; genus Sequoia; species Sequoia sempervirens. The sequence continues at coordinate 9,053 of VDFB02229641.1, forward strand.
AAAAATCTTTGTTTACTAAGTATTTTCTTGTGTTGTTTTTGCTGTGTTAACTCTAAATTGCATGGTTGGACAGTTCTTTATGGACCCTCCATCTATGACTACATCAGGATGATATTTTAGTTTTTAGTGAGTCTAAGGAAGAGCACTTGAGGCATTTGAGACTTGTGTTTAGTAAGTTGAAAGAAGAGAGCTTGTTAGAAAACTTGCAAAAGAGTAGCTTCATCAAAGAGGAGCTCATTTATTTGGGCTTTGTGATTTCAAGAGATGGGTTAAAAATGGACCTAGAGAAAGCAAAAGCAAGACTGAAATAGCCTTGGCCAAAGACTATGTAGTGAGCAGCTTTCATGGGTTGGCCGGTTTTTATAGGAAATTTATTAGAAATTTCAGTCACCGTAGAAACAATGAAAGGGGATAGAAAGAAGTTCTAGTGGACAACTATAGTAGAAGAGAACTTTTAGTTATTGAAGAGGAAAGTGATAGAACAGCCCATGCTTGCTTTACTTGATTTTGAAAAGGTATTCAAAGTTCACTATGATGCAAGCAAGATAGCCATAGGCCCTATACTAAGCCAAGAGAATAAGCCCATTGCTTATTTCAGTTAAAAGTTAAATGAATCAAAAAAGAAAATATTCTATCTATGATTAAGAATTCTATGCAATAGTACAAACCCTAAAGAAGTAGTGGCATTATTTGTTACCCAAAGAATTTGTTTTGTTCATTGATCATTAGGGATTGCAGTATATAAACAGCCAAGGTAAATTGAATCAAATGCGCACTAAATCTAACAAAGTGGCATATGCCTTGAGTAGAAGAGCTCTTGTGTTGAATGAGCTCCAAGTGGAAATCATTGGGTTTGATTCAATGAAAGAATTGTATGAAGAGGACTCCAATTTCAAGAAAGCATGGGTAGGATGTGAGATCCCAACAAGTGTTGATAGAACTCCATGGCTTGAGTATATGATTCAAGATGGAATGTTGTTCAAGAGGAAGATGTTGTAGATACTTGAAGATTCCATGAGAGAGAACCTTTTACAAGAGAAGCATAACAATGGTCTAGCTGGTTATTTTGTGGAAAGATGCAGAATATGCCAACATGCAAAGGACAAAAGTCAGAATAGTAGGCTCTATCAACCACTCCCAATTGCAAATAAACCATGGGATGTGGTGAGCATTGATTTTGTGCTCGGTTACCAAGAACTCAGTAAGGTAATCACTCCAATTTTTGTTTTTTAGATATATTATAAAAAATGAATCACTTTATAGCATGTCATGATGACACAAATTTTGCAAATTTGTATTTTCAAGAAGTTGGAAGACTACATGGGCTGCCTATTAGCATTGTGTTAGAGATAGCAAATTTGTGGGACACTTTTGGAAAACATCGGGCGGCACAAGACTAGATTATAGTCCAGCCTATCATCTTCAAATAGATGGGCAAACTGAGGTTGTGAACCAAAGTCTTGGAAAATTATTGAGATGCATAGTTAATGACAAACCTAAATGATGGGATTTTACAATGTTCCATTTTTATAGTTTTTGTTTTATTTTCTGATTTTTCTAGAACACACACCAGTGGAACAACAACTAAAACTTGTAATACAAATGCTGATTGCAACTACCAAGTTGGAAATTTCTCAGAAAACCTTAAATAACTTGAAATCACACTCAAATTTGATTAGAAATCAATATGACAGCAGCAACAATATTGATCTTATTTAATTGCAAGATGGTAAAAATGATGACAACATTGATATGCAAGTTGGAAAATGTATTTTGAGAATTACCACTTTTCCAAATCAACTCACAAGTGAACAATGATAGATGTTGTGCAATATGGCCACTGATAAGGCACTCCAAGTGATTTACTAATGCTCTCAAAGCTAGGTAGAACACTATAATGTCTGATATAACCTTTTGTTAATTGGGACAGCACCTTATATGACTGAAGCAAGCTTTTAGAATGTTGGAACAACAATTTATATGACTGGTATAACCTTTTGATGACTGGTACATTACCTTATATGACTAATGTAACCTTCCAGAATGCCTGGACAGCACCTTATATGAGTGGTGTAACCTTCTAATGATTGGTACATCACCTTATATGACTGATGTAACCTTCCAAAATGCCAGAACAGCACTATATATGACTGATATAACCTTCTAATGACTGGAACATCACCCTATATGATTGGTGTAACACTGAGGATGATTGTAGGTGGTTGGGAATGATGTAAACCAGCAATTGTATAACTGATCTTAGGGCTGGGATTTACTGATTTTTCTACTCCAAAGGTAGTGCTCAGCTAGGGTTGACTAGAAATGTCAAAAACATTTCAGATCCAACACTTTTTGATACAGAATAACTCTCCAAAGTCCTGAAAACCAATGTAGAAACCCTCAAATATGATGGGAAATTCTGTAGTGACACTGTAGCAATAACATAGAACCCTCCAAAGATGAAATCTTCAACAAATCACTGTAGCGGAACTATAACAGTAACATGTAACATAAAAATGTCTTTAAATCCTTGACAAATCAACACATTTGTGATCCCTAGATGAAATTACCCAATATGGGAAACAAGGGTTTTGTCCTTGATCCCAAATCTGGAATCGAAGAGGGTTTTTGTCCTCTCAAACCTCAAACAAACCAAAGGTTTTTGTTCTTGGATGCCAAAACTCAAATGCCAAAGCTCACAATGAAAAATGTCAAATTGAAATCAAGATACCAAATAAGGCTAGGAACCCTCTTTTTATACTTTTCCCATTCAGGCCCTTCATTAAATTTCCTTCCAACTAGTGTCTAAAAATTTTATTTTATTTTTAGTATTTAAAAAAATACATTTTATTTTGATGTGTTTAAAAACACTTTTTTATTTTATTTTAATAATATTATTTAAGTTGCTCCTTAAATTAAAAATTGTTGAGCCCAACTTAAAATAATATTAAAACTTATTTTCCTTGCTTTGCCCTTTAGCCTATGGAAAATGGAAATAGACTAGAGGTCTTCTCCATTGCACTATTTTCAAAAAGGGGACATCACAAATTTAGCCTTAACACAAGTTGAATTTGCTTATATTGACTGATAATATTAGTACAGGTATGAACCCATTTCAAATTGTGTCTGGCAGCAACCCTAGAGGTGTTTCTGAGTTTAGCAGCACAACTGAAATGGCTAGGAGTGCTGAAGGTGAGGAGTATGCCCAAGCCATGCATGGTGTACACATGGAGGTAACTAAAAGGTTAGAAGAAAGTGGGCACAAATATAAACAGAATGCTGATAAAAAGTGCAGGGAGAAAGTCTTTTAAGTTGGAGACTTGGTGTTAGCACATTTACAGGAGGTTCCCCAAAGGTGTGTACAACAAGCTTGAAATAAAGAACATTGGGCCTTGTAAGATTTTGCACAAATTCTTAGCCAACGCATATGAAATAGAGCTGCCTGAAGGGGTAGGTCTTTCACCTATCTTTAATGTTTCAGAATTTTTGAGAGTGAAATAAGTATAGAGAACTTGACTGAAGACTCTTCAACCATTGATTGAAGATCCCAACTGCCTGAGAAAGCAAAGGAAGAAATGGAAGCCATATTGGACATCAAAATTGGCAAGAGCGCAAGAAACAAAGACAATTATGAGTATTTGATCAAAGGAAAGGACACACAGCAAAGGATGCAACTTGGATGTCTGAATTTGAAGCTGCGAAAAATGGAAAATCCATTGATGAGCTCACAGCAGGTATATGAGCGGGAGCTCATACTTTATTTGCCCTGGGTGTTTGATGCAGAAGCATCCAATGGTTGACTACAATCTACATCATCAAAAAAATTGGGAAAATAACAATAATTTTTTTATTTTGTGTTTGTTGTTTTATTTTAGGTTTTGCATTTTGTCAAACAGTTCATGGTCAACATTGAATGCTTCTCTACACGTTCAAAATTAGGACAAATGATTTCCACGATTCGCGGAAGCTTTAACTGCAATTTCTGGGGATTGAAAAATTCTCTTTAATTTTCCACGAGCATCTGCTGAGCATATAGAAGGACGTGAGAGACAAAAGCCATTTGTATTAGGAGAAAAGGGAACTTTTGAAAAGGTGCATTGACTCCTCTTTTTCTACCTTGTCAGATTAAAAAACATAGTGGTGTAGAAGGAAGAGAAGACTGCAGAGTGATAAACTGCAGCAAGCAGACAAAGGTAGAAGACTGCGTGCATGTTCAAAAGCGAATTTTAAACGCTTCAGGTGTGAATTCCACGAGCTGGGAACCGAGAAGATTTACTCCTGGGATAGGGGAAGTTTATCCCCATATCTGCGTTATTTTTCATACAAGTAAAAAACTTCGAATGCTATTGTAATGAGAAGAAAATACTACATTAATTGCTGATCAAACCGTCGTGTTTTGTTCTCTGTGTGTACATGAAGAGCAGAGCTCCTATGTGCCAATTTAAATGTTCTGTAGTTATTTTTGTTTGTCTTTATCACGAAAATTTAGTAGAAGTGTGAGTTGCTGTAAGTGATCAATATTATGAATGCTTGTTGCTGCGTGTGATTGCATTATCGTTGGGTTACCTCGATCTTGCTGGGTGTTTGAATCGTGGGTTATGAGTGTTTTGATCAGGGCTGCCTGAGTTGGACACCTGTTCAATTGGGCATCCATTCAGGACTCCATCAAAATATCATCTAAAATAAATTTTAGTTAAAAGGAACTAATATGTCTTAACATTTTTGGAAAACATGGTATTTGCAATTTAATCTCTGATTTGTTATTTTTGTATGTGACTTTTCAGAATATATTTACCTCTTTTTGATACATTGCTGAGTGTAATTTGAAATGTCAGTATTGCAAAACCAACAGAAATTTGCATTTCATGACTGCAGTTTAGATTGATGCTATGAAGATTAAAATGTGAGAGCTTAGTGTGGAAAAAATACCTGGTACAAAGCCATGACCGTAGCATCAGGTGTCATTGCGATGGGTAGCGAAGACATGCTAGTAAAACTTCATGCATCACCCAGTATGAAGTAATGATGTGATGAATTTATAGTAAGGACTAGTGGTGCTTAAATTATCTCAACAGTTGGCCTTCAAATAATTTGAAGGATACATCAAACAAGTCCGGCTGATTTTTCAATTTAAAAGCATATCCACATTGTCAATGGACAAGACGTAGCTGGATATGCTGAATTCGTAACGCATATACTGCAAACCGATTTTTTGAAGTCGATCACTCCAATGCAGGTATTGTTTATTTAATATGTGGTAATACAAAAAAATATAAAAATGGTTTACATATTATTCTTGAATCTTTCAATTTCATTGAGGATAGTCTCATGTAAACAGTCGGCACATTTTCGGGCCGGCTCAGAAAAAGACTAAACTCATTTTCTTTTTCTAGTTAGTGATGTTAGGGATTCAGCTGCATGTGTATTCAATTAAAATTTAAATTAGCATTTACCAGTGAGTACCTCTATGTATGTTTTTCAATTGGATGCAGAAGGATTAAAGCTAGTAGAGAGGGCCCAAAGGACCTTATTAAAATTTTAAGTTCTTTCTTTTTTTATTGGTGAAAATTGGAGTGTTGTAAAAATAATATATAATTTTATGTGATTTTGGTTTATGATATTGTTATATTATAATTTTTTTATTTTTTTAATCAAAACTTAAATAAAATTTATAAGTGTTTTTTTATTCAAAACAACAGTAAACTGCCTATATGCTATCATCATTTCAATCAATCAAATAATAAATGAGCAAAATAAATTAAAGGGAAAGACTCAATAGTGAAATAAAGTCAGAAAAGACTCAATAGCACATTAGAGGTGAAATACAAAGATGCTTAGTTGTCATATGAGTTATGTATTTTATTCCCAAAGATACAAGAGAAGGTAACCAAACTTTAGTTTTAATTCTAGCGCGTATTAAGAAAATATAACCTTGCCAAGTTCCAAACCAAATGAGCCCTAGCAAGTCCAACAGACTCAATTTGGGAGACCTTCCATCCCACTCAAAAATAAAACAACCACAAATAAAAAGCAATAAACCTTACAACTTCTTGAATATGTGAAGTTTTGAAACGGTTACCTCTTTTAATAGAGGTCTTAATGAATTTAAAGATTAAAACATTTAAAGAAAGTTGTGAATACAACATATTTAAAATGCTTTAAAAACAAAGCAAAAAAATATAATTAAATAAATACACTATTGAAAAATAAACGAATTTTTTTTACAAATAAATACATTGAAATTTTTTATAATTATAAAAAATATTTTTGTGTTACTACTATAAATAAATGTTCACTCTAAAAACTTAAAAAAATATTACATGGCATTAAGTATTTAGTTTTAATTTATTTTAATAGAGGTCTTAAAAACTAAAAACTATTGAAAAATAAACAAAAAAATTACAAATACATTAAAATTTGTTATAATTATAAAAAAAAAAATTTATATTACTACTATAAATAAATGTTCACCATAAAAACTTAAAAAATTATTAAATGACACTAAGGATTTAGTTTTAATTTATTTTTTTAATTAAATTGATTTTAAAATCTAAAAAAACAACATTACCGCCACTTATGTAATACGCCTCTCGTAACTCTCAAAATAAAAATAATGTGTAAATATATATTATGAAATAAAAAAAAAAATCTTTATAATTATACAAATGATGAAATACTATTGCAATGAGAAAAAATGATGAAAATAAGTGCCTCAATGTATTTTATATAAATAATAATGTTATATAAATACTAATTTCTTATAATAATTACTATAATTAAATTAATTATAATTATTAATATTAATTTTTAGTATTAATAATAATAAAAATGAAATCCTTATAAAATTGATTATGATATAAGAAATAAGTATTTTAGAGTGAATAAGATATCAATTTGATTTAAAACCATTTTTAAATTTACTTTAAATCTACTTTAAATTTGCTTGAAAAAACGTCTATATATAATGATTGTAGTTATGCTAGTTGCATGTCATTTGAACGTCAAGTTCAATCTAAAGAGTTTTTCCTTACATTGAATTTTGCTTTTTGATGGATGCCATTGTAATATGCCTCTCAATGTAACAATGTTTTTTCAATTTTTTTATAATATATTTTTGAAGCTTTTAATTGATCTAAACTTTCAAGACTAGGTCTTTGGCCTTAAAGATGTAGTTTTCAATTCATCCTATCTAATTCAAAGTACATAATGATTAAATTGACATGAAACATCATTTTATATCATTCTTCTAACATTTTTTGTGTTTCTTATCCATAATTTTGTAAAAATACTTAACCTTGGCTTCAATATCATTAATTAAGGTTTATAGGATGCATACAATTATCTCTTATTAACTCTAGATTTCATGTAGATGCATGACTTTATAAATTATTAGTTCACAACACCTTATTAATAGATTTCAAATTTGTGCACTTCTCTAATCTTTTGAATTTCTCTTTCGTTCAAAGTTCTATTTCATTAACTCAACATAATAATCTTATGTAGATTTAATTTCTAATTACTACAACACTTAGAAAATTTAAATTAAAGTCTATGGTTATAATACCTTATTACCTCTTATGCTTTCCAAAACTTGAAAAGAACAACCCTTGACTTTCTTCAATGCTTGAACTATCCAATCTCAATTCCAAAACCTACATTATCTATGTAGAAAAACCAAGGTCTCCCATGCTTCTTAAATAATAACCAGTAATTAAATTTCTTAATTACTTGCTCTCTAAAACTCTAATAATAAAATTCTTTTTTTTTTTAATATATTTAAATATTAATATTTACACTGTTTAAATTCTCCACAGTTGTCAGTTCAAGAGTATATGACAAATCTAGTATTAACTAAGTAATAAATCAAATTTATTCAATACAAATATTCAATAATTAGCATGAACAATAAATTGTGAATGATATCTCAACTTATTTTACATAAATTTATTTAAGATAGGTATGTTAGTAGTAGCCATTGTTGTTACATTTTTTTTTTAATATCTAATTTGAAGCATTTGCTAATTATTCAAATGTGTAGTATACATTAGATGAAATTGTTGGAGCAGTAATAAAATGAATGCAAAAATGAAAAAGCTTCCACCATGAATATACACACAATAATGCCAAATATTATCATATACAATTGAGTAAAATAATACAGTGACTTCCTTGTATATATAGGACAAGGAGAAAGAAGAAAGATGGGAGTAGACAACTAACTAACCCTCCAAAAAGTGTAACACATGTGGAACACTTGAGAGAAGTAAGAGGATATGTGTAAAGTCACTATGAGGTGAGACAAAAATATAAAAAGCTTTTTAAGTTTAAGTCTAGTGTTGGTATGTCTACTAGGTAAAAGTAAATTAGATAGAAGGTATGTGCATGAAATGAGGTACCAAAAGGAGGTCAAAAGTGATCACTTTTTTCTTGAATCAATAAAACTAATCTTGGATGAAAAATTCAAGATAGTCATGCTCAAAATGTGAAGATATGACAATCTAATGTGATTAGTTGTGGTCATAATCTAGTTTCTAAATTATTAATTGAAAATAATAATGATATAGATTAAGAGGGTCAAATTGGGGGAGAACACAAAGTGCTCCTACTTTTTTTAGAAAAATAGAACATAGTGTTAGATGTATTCTTCTTAAAATGCTAACTTTTTTAAGCATTTCAAAAATCACTTTAATAGAAAATTAGCTATTAAATCATATTTATGTCTCATTTTTCTATTATTTTTTCATGAACATGCGACTTTTTACTAATTTTCGAAGTGAACACATCCTAAAAAAAAATAAACAAAGTATGCTCTTTGATTTTTTTTAAAACTAACAAAAAATTGTTTTTTAATATGTGTAAAATTAGTCTAGAATGTAACAATGCATTTTTTTGAAATTTGGATGAGTGGATGAAAATGAGACAAAAAATACTTTATATAAGTTTTCATCAAAAAATGAAGACACTAACAAAAAATTGAAGAGAAACTTTAATGTTTTTAGATTATGAAAATGTTATATGGTTAAAAAGGCAATCTAAAGCTAAAGTCATTATGACACTTTTTCAAATCAACATAAAAAACATGCAAAATCGATGGGAAGCACACTCAACATTTAGTTGTTTTTTATATTTGATAGAACAACATCTTTGAACATTGACATGTAAGTCTCAACTCTTTGGGTTGGATATGCAAGGCAAATCCAACCCTAAAGGTTCATAGTTTCCAAAGTAAGAAATAATGAGCTATTATAACATGCTAATATTTTTTTGTATACAACAAATAAATAATGGTCTTAAAATGTGTCAATCTCATACATACTCTAATTTTTCTACAAACTGGATATTCTCTTCAACATTATAACATACTTTTCATGGTGCTGAGGAATTACAATAATTGTTTGATTAATCTATCACATATTTTTCTTCTATTGAATTAATAGATTAAAACTAGCACTTGCACCTATAAGAGGTTCAAGAGATATGCCGATAGAAAATTAAAGATAAAATTTAAACGTATTTTAATTTTACACGAAATGAGTAGTCTCCTTCCTCGTATCTTGGGTTCAAATTCGCTACTTGTGCCTCTATTTCCCTTTACACCTAATGATGTTGACAACAGAGCTTCAAATTGATTGATTTGACATCCTAAAATTTTTGATTGATAATGAAGAATCAATTTCCTCATAATTTTATGGTGAATAATAAATGGGGTGAACTCAAAATAGGGTGTCATTCCATGTTTATTAGTGGCATTGACAAGGTCAAACATAGCCATTTTGATTTAAATGCTATCATACTACTAAGACATATTGGTCATCTTTACTATTTAATACAATTTACAACACCATAAATGCAGAGTTTGGTTCAAATTCTAGCCCAACTACATCAGAAAGAAACCAAAATATTTGCCTCCATTGAAAGGAAAATACAGACTTAATTTTTCTATAATCATAAGAAATGCATGAATTATGTTATAATAACTTAATGAAGAGTGACACAAACATTATCATCTTACAATCTTGGATGCATTTACAGACTTAAAGACTGCATGAATTGAAAATGAACTCATACCTAGAATTAAAGTTAATGGCGTACAAATTTATGAAATCATTCTAATCTCCAAGCTTTGAATTGATAATGTACCCAAGCTATCAAAGTGTGTTCGAATGAAAAATATGATGAAGGAAGCTCGTGCTTTGAATTTCTTTGTTGGATTCTATTATGTTTGGCTTTAATTTATTAAAACCGTGGAAACAGTTTGATTCTATAGGCATAACTTCAAAAATTGCCCCTTTTTGCCTTGCGCACATTCACATGAAGGGCAATGGATCATCAATAGATAGCAGGGTTTACCAAGCTAAAAAACAGAGTTGAGTTCCAAAATTGAAAATAAGAATGTTCCCAAGGCAGTCTATCTCAGTCCTGGAATTTCTCTTGCCAAGGTTTTGAAGCTTTCAATTCCATAGAATTAGATAATCTCAGAGACTCTTTCTATAGTTGTGTAAAGTATATAGCTCTAGGCAAACAGAATTTCTATGATAAACCAAATACTAAAATCATGAAAAAGATAGTCAATATGAGCTTAAATACCATCTATATCATTTATGACTGAATTAAATACTTTACATCAAAATAAGTTTAAACTACATAAGAAAAAAATAAAGATTTATTGTAATCGTTTTAGTGAACAGGATCCTTGTTCCCAAGTAGGTTTACCAGAGTTTCATCTGCTGACCACAGTTCCAATCTAACTGTGGTCTTCCTCAACCGAAATGAAATGTGAATAAAAACCCTTCTCCTCAAGAGCATGCTTCAAGAAGTTTCCCAATGAAAAGAAAAGTGTGTTTTGTCTTTGCAGACATCCATCTTACAACCACTATATTCAACCTCATCTATCCTCCAAATTGTTACCTTGCTTTCATGCTCCATATTTTTAAGGACAAGACATAAAAAGTAAAACATTGAAGATTTTATTTACAACACAGAAAATTCAGTCCCAAAAATTCAATTGAAAGGTTTTATAAGGTCTGAATTCCTTGGAATCATACCATCTAGACACTACTTATGTAGATTGTGTGAAGTGTAGAGACAAACAGAATTTCACTATTAGAAAAAGTACCAAAATCATGAAAAATATAACTTATATGGACTTAATACCATCTAAATCCATTCCGATTGAATTAAATACTTTACATAAGACAAAGTACCAAAATCATGAAAAAGATAATTTATATGGACTAAATACCATCGATAGTTTTGTATGTTTTGTCCAATACATGAGGAAATTTGTTCCATCCTTATATTCTATAACCTTGCCTCTATACAAAGTTGTAGCTATGGAGAGGAGTTTTCATTGGGGAAGAGAACATAAGATTTGAATAATTGAAATATAGGATTAGTCATGCTACTATGCTTTCTCTTCTATCTTGCAACAACTATTTGAGCTAGAAACAAAAACAAGTGAAGATGCTATGTGTGCCATCTCACTTCATTACCATTTATCAGTAAGCAAATTTGTTATCATTTATAAGTTTTTACTTTAGATGTTAAAGGATATCTACTGTACAATAAGGAATTATATGCACTAGTTCAAGCAATAAAGAAACAGAGGCATTATTGCTTACTAAGCACCAACCTCTACTCTGCTGCATACTTCAAGGTAGAAGGTAAGCTCATTTGTTATCATTTATAAGTTTTCACTTACATATGTTAAAGGATATCTAGTATGCAATAGGGAATTACATGCACTAGTTCAAGCTATAATGAAATGGAGGCAATATTGCATTTAACCACCAACCTCTTTCAAACCATTATTGTTGTGTTTTTTCTTGGAATCAAGAGGATGCAAATAAATGTCAAGATTGGTTTATTACTACTAGGAGACAGGAGGTCGAGTTTATAGAGTAGAAAGTTGAATTACATTGATGGATGCTTCAAATCATCTTGGATTTATTATTATTTGATTCAATGTTATAAATGTTTTGTTTCTTTTTTAGATCAAATAGAGGTTCATTTGATGTAATATTCACTGACAAGTTACAAAAAATACAGATACATATTCATATGTCAATTGCTTTGTTGTTCCCTCAACTTCTCTTTGACTAACAATATGGATCCATGTGGTTGTTTTGATCATCAAACCTGTAGTTTTAATTGTTCAACCATATTAAGAAGATATTTCTTTCTTACCATATTCACTTATATAGTTGAATAAACTCTATTTTTATTTTTACAATAGATATCATTTTTTCTATTTGGTATTGCAACCTTATTCTGATCATCAAACCTAATGCAACCTTATCCTGAATTAAGATTTCTTTCTTACCTTATGCTCTAATGGATCAATCAAAAAAACAAATATAGTTGCATTCAAAAACTTTCATACTAAGAAAATAATCTATTAAGAAAACTTTTCTTTAGTTTACAAACGCCTAGCTCAAGTTTACAACCACCGCCATAACCAGAGCAATCTGGGTCTTCCCCCTTATCAAAAATAGGGCCTTCATCACAGCTTGAATCCCATAATTGCACTCTTCCATTACACACACAATTGTGGCCAAATTGTAGACAATCATGGCATGTGCAAAAACAATGGAATAAACAATCCCTCCTTCCAAAGCAGCGCTGATTTCCCATTTAAAACCAAGTCCCAAAACGCAAACCACTTTCAGAAATGCAGACACTAATACCAAAATCACAACATTTGTTCCAATTACCAGTACACCTGCCATATATAAGTCACCACCAAGCCTTTCCATAGCTTGGGTAGGGCTTGAATCAGCTTGTTCCATTAAAGCCTATTGACCCCTGCATAGATAGAAACCACTATGTGGGCTACTGCTGCTCTTGCAAGCAGTGAAAATGTGATGACAACGGGAAAACATAACAAGAAAGAAATTAATGTCTCAGAAAGCTTGTGACACATCAAATGGGTATAGTGCCAGTTGGGGAATCCAGTTGCTTGAGCAGTGTCTCGGATTTGTAGTGCCAAACAGTTGGCAATATAAGTGTGGAAAAAGAGGGGGTAGAAGACAAGAAGTGTAGCAGAAACAGGGGATACCAACAACACTGCAATAGCCGTCAATAAAGATAGATTATGCACAAGAATTGTTGTAGATTCTCTTGCAATTCCCGCACAATTTAACAAGAATAAATCATGGGTGTTCCTACTCTTTCTCTGACCCATTTCTCACTTGATTTTTTGTGTCAATTGCACTTCAATTCAATGCCATTTTTTCTTGGCTCTGATTCCTCTGTGGTATTCAAGACAAGTCTCTATTTGTTTATATAGCATTCCACCCTTCAAATTTGCCATGTCCGCTGATAAATCAACGACACTATAGTGAGCCAGAAATTTACACGCATTTATGGGCAGATTTGATACGATTTGATAGCCAAAGATTTGGCAGAAGATTTTTCTGCGAGAAAAGATATCTAATAGATTTGTGACGCCAGGAAATAAATTTTGCGTGGTGTTTTAGAGCTGCCTGAGCTCGAGACAAGATTTTTGCAGCCTTTACAACGAAATTTTTGGATGTGTGATAAAATTTGTTTTCAGGGGCACATGAGGCAGGGAATGTTTCGGCTGGATAGAAGTTTTCGATTTGATTGCTCATGAAAACCAGCGCAGTCAAATATTTTGCGTGCATCTATTAACTTTTGGTTTTTTTGTCAAATTCGTTGGAGAGGGCTGTAGACTCTAAGTGGTTTACCAAGTTGGTTTGTAGGGTGTGTGAGAGGGCTGCAGACTCAAGTGGTTTACCGAGATGGTTGTAGACTCAAGTGGTTTACCGAGTTGGTTTACAAGGTGTGTGAGAGGGCTGCAGACTCAAGTGGTTTACCGAGATGGTTTGTCAGGTGTGTGAGACAGGTATGTCGATGGCCTGTGGACTGGCAAGTCCACAATAAAAGCCTATTGGCAAATTATATATTTTTAAATTGAATTTGATAGTATTATTTTTTATTTTTTATGTTTTGAAGAATCTAAATGCTTGTTCTTCATGTTTTGAAGAATTTAAATCATTGTTTTCATATTTTGTATTTGAATTTAATAATTGTCAATCAATATTTTTTATTATTTTGATAAATTATATTTGATTGATATAAAATTCAACATCATGCCAAAGAAAAGATAAATGTCTCTTTCTTCCTGCTCTCTTCTTTGCATCATTGTATCTAGACAAGGGAGTTTCTTCTCCCCTTCACAAGGGTCTCATTTTTGTCTCTTTGTAAGTATGTACTATCCACTACCTCACAAAAATGCCATGCCTCTGTTAGTAATCCCCTGGAGATAAAGCTTATTGGTAGTACTCCACATTTGTCCCCCAAAAATCCCTCTTATGGGTTTAACCCAAAAAAGGTGTCCTAAAAATTATTGGTGTGGAGAATCCTTCTCTTGATGAAGATCTATTAAAGGTAAGTCCGATGAAGAGGAATCCCTCTACAAGCCCTCAAGGTCCTAAGAAAAGTAAACATCTTAATAGCTTGTGTCATGGGTCAAAGAATGCAACTATTGAAATTGTTGATGATTTGGATGTTAATGAAAAGGGTGGTGGAATTTTCGGTCATTCTTAGTCAAGAGGGCAACGGTTTGCCCGATTGGCCTTCATTGAAAATCAGAACAAAATCAAAGATAAAAAAGGAAAGAATCTCATCTTTGAGGAGGAGGAGAAAGATTTGTCTAATGAGGAGTTCCTTCTCCATTTTGAAGCGAAAATCTTAGAGAATAGTGAGTCTGAAAACAAAGATAATGTAAAGGAAGATGAAGAGGATAACAATGAGGAGGGGTTGAATTCAAAGGTGATTAATATGGAAGATATGAATGAGGAAATGAGCCTAGAGATGGAAAATGTGTTGGAAGAGGTTAATATGGAAGATATGAAAGAGTCAGAAATGGGCCAAGAGAATGAAAATGTTAGCAAGGACAAAGACAATGAGGATTATGGTTAGCAGGAAGAGACAACGTTTGGGTCTTTGGAAAGTCTAAGTGAGTAGATAATTGACCTTTAAGGCCGGGTCTATAAAATAAAGAGAAGTTTGACCAACCCTAATAGTGTTAAAGATAAGCTTACAATTATGCAGAATCAAAATGCTCTTGGCAACATCATCTCTATAGTGGATGGTTTAATGAATATAGCTATATTTGGCACTATGTTAGGGCACTCCAAGATTAGAAATTAGAGGAAGAAGAAAGGAAACACTTGGGAGAAGAAAATTCAGGAAAAGGGTAGCAAGGAGGAAACACATATGGACTGGATGAACTCCCTAGATGTGTTGAAGGAGGACTAGGACCTTATAAATGGTCCTAAGGAATGGTCCGTGTGAATTTGTTAATGTGCATGCATGCACCTTTTAATGTATTTTAATGTTCTTAGTTTATTAGCTTCTTACTTTGGCCTGTTTCCTTTTGGGTTGTAGTTCTTGGTTGTGGCCTTATGCCTATTTTACTTGTTTGGCTCTATTATTTTTGGGATCAAGACCCTTTTACCTACCTTTTTAATCAAAAACATCATGCCAAAAAAACAACCAAAAATAAAAAATTGGAGGAGTGTGAAGCAAAGAATGTTTAAAGAAAAGAGAACAAATGAGATAACTTCATGAAAATAAGAAATTGGACTCAAACAAAAATATATTGTCTTTGCCAATTCAATTAGATCATAAAGTATTCATTCAAAGAATGAAAGAGAAGAATTTGGAGAAACAAAGACAATGAATACAAATACTTCAAGTGCAATCAAGAAATTAAATATCATAGTTGAATAATTTTAAAAAATAACACAAGAGTATCACCTAATCAAAGAGATGTTGTCAAAGAAAGAATTGATTGTCAAAACTATGAGTTGCATCCAAAGAGATTTTAAATATGAGTCAAACATAAATTTTCTTCAAATTTATAAAGATTTATTCTCAAATAAGAATTAGTCAAAGGTATTTTGAAATAGATTATTTTTAATGTAAAAATAAATCACACATACACACAACTCATTATTGTAGAGTCCACATTAATTTTTTTAATCATTATGATGTTTATCGACATATTTGTGTAGCTTTGTATGCTAATGAGATTTTGTAGAAGTGTATCATAAAAGCTCCACATAGATTTGCAAGAGATTCTATTTTAGGTATTTTATGTGAAAGAGTAAATATAGTTTTTTTATAAGAAATCATGTTTGGATCAAACATGTGATAGTTGTGATGGTTTGCAATATTTGAGAAATTATGTATATACATAAAGAATACACATGTGATTAGAAATGTACTAGTAAATTGTAGAAAATATGTCATTGACATATACTCTAAAAGATGGTAAAAAGACAAAAATGTGTGAATTTATGAGTGAAGAAATATTGATATATCAATTTATGTCTATTTTTTGAGAGAATATAGTGCATGAGTATATAAGACATATGCAAAGAGCTCAATGATTGGACTTGCAATTTAATTGATGCAACAATACATTTCTTCTTCATATCATTGTTTTCATTATAGACTACATATAATTATATATTACAATAATAGAATGAGGTTTAATCACAATACTGCAACTCCCCTTAAGTTTTTATATTTATGTATATAACATTCATTCATGCACCTAATAGTATAGAGGAAGACTCAAATATCTTGAGAGAGTAACATATTTATATTAGTGATTATTGCATACATTCTAAAGAGTGTGTGCATGTTTGCTTTTGGATGTTCTATGTTAATTTGAGTAGTAGGAATACCTTATTTGATTAGCATATCATGCAATCAGATAATTGCACATCATAATTCAAAAATTCATAGGTGTTCTTATAATATTTTGAGCTAGTTATTTAAGAAAATATTATTTTTTTGAATAAAGAGGGTAAAAATTTATTGCATCAAAAAATTCAAGACAAAGCAATCAGGGTCCAATTTAGGCACCTAGAGAGAAAACCAAGAAACCCAAAACCCATAGGTAGTCCAAAAAAATAGAGCCCAATTAGACTACCCAACAAGAAACATCAACCCCCCATGTCCTCCATGATAAGCCTCTTGAGATCTTAAGAATAATCTTAGGATAACTACTTGTTGTGACCTTTTCATACATCGCCCCATCCAAGATGGGGACCCCCTAATTTTTTGCTCCGTTCCGGTCTTTTGGCTTGGGTTTTTTCCTCTTTCTCTCTCTCTCTCTGTCTCTTTTCTGATGTCTACCTTTCGAGGGGTTGCGCCCGTCAGTGAGTCTAAGCATGAAACTGACCAAGTCTAAAAATTAGGGTTTCATCGTTTCTGGTCAGTCCAAGGTCGAACAAAGTGAATATATTGAAAATTGAGCTTAACATTGTTGTCAGTGTGCTTCCAGCAGGCTCCCAGCAAATTCTCAACTGATTCTGAGATACTATTTTTAGTATGCAGTTACAGGCAATCAGTCAACATTTTTTGAAATTCTGACAGTCACACTGAGTTCAGAGCACATCAGGCTACTCGTATGCAAAATTTGAGCAAAAACAGACAACTTACTATTTTTAGCAGTCCGCTTTCCGAGACAAATTTCAGGGTCCAAATTGAGAGTTTTTCTTTGCATGTCTGGATATTCCTTCTGGGTTTTTCAAGACCTTCGCAACAGTATAACATGCAAAGTGAGATGACCACTTTCAGAATTCAGTCTTCTGAGGCTATTTTTAGGGTTTGCATGTCAGGGTTTCTTTTGCATGTCGGATGATTCTTTATGGGTTTTCCGAGAGCTTCGCGATGGTGTGACATGCAAATGGAGATAATCACTCAGTAAGGAACTTACTATTTTTAGCAGGTGTGTCCCGGCAGCCACCTCCCAGCAGTTCAGAATCACAAGCTGATCGCAATGCCACAGAAACAAGAGCAAACAGAGATCATTTGATACGCATGCAGAGTGAATTAGGGTTTCCAACTTCGGAGCCTGAAAAGAGGGGAAAAAGGTCAGAATTTTCAAAAACCGGTGTAAACCACCGCGATCAGCATCCTTCAGGCTATCTGCTAGTAAAATTTCAAGTCAAATGGAGCACTTACTATTTATAGTAAGTCAATTTGGAAACTGGCTAAAAATAGTAAACCAACTGCATGCGTTGATGTTGATAGTAAGGTCACGTGGTGAGGAGCACCTCCTTCAAATTTCAAGTTAATCGGAGCCATGGAGCTATCAGAAACAAGAGGTTACTATTTATAGTAATCCACTTTCAGAAACTGGCTAAAAATAACAGGGCAACTAAAAATGGTAGTGTCGACAGGGCAACAAGGTCATGAGGATGCAGTGTGCAAAATTTCAAATCGTTCTAAGCTTCAGAAATGCAAAATCAGAGGGCTTACTATAAATAGCAGGGCATGAGGGCTGGCAAAAAACGAAGAAAAAGTCTAAGTCTGGAACTTCATCCAGTACACAGGCCAAAATGCGCCTTCAAGCATATGCCAAACACAAAAAATTCTAAGTTTGAAGTTCATCCTTCATCAGAGGTAAAATGCGCCCAAAGGGGAAGAAGGTCAAAGAAAGTCAACGAAGTTTATCCTGTGGGCATAGCAAAATGCGCCCAACTTGAAGAAGGAAAAGGTTGAAAAATTTTCTAAGTCTGGAAATCCTCCTCACCCCTCCAAGTGCGCTCATCCTTCTCAGAGGGTGAAATGTGCCCAAGTTGTGAGTGGTCAAAGCAAAGTCAACGATTTTCATCCTCTTCCCTAGGCAAAATGTGCCCAAATACATGCATGTCAAGACAAAAACGGGAGGTGAAGAGTCACTCAAGGGCGTTGTTATCCACCAGCTAGGTCTAAATGCGCCTAAGAAAGAAATGAGTCAACAAGTCAACATTCTTATCCTTCAGCTACATAAAAATGCGCTCAAGTTAGAAGAGGGTCAAAAGGTCAAAGGAATTCGTCCTCCTCAAGGGGTGAAATGCGCCCAAACAAGCTCAAGTGAAGACAAAAGGTGGAATACGAAGAGTCATCCTCCTGGCATGTCTAAATGCGCCTAGATGGAGGTGTAATAAGTGAATGGAGGTGGTAAATAAGGTAAAAAATATTGCCAAGGCGTGGTGAAAGGTGGTGAATGCTAGGCATTATCCTCCATCAAGTCTAAAATGCGCCCAAGGTGGTGGGTGTTGGAGAATTTCCTAAGGCGTGTGAAGTGTGAAAATAAAATGCTAAGGTGTAGTTTCAAATTTCTTCTAAGTGATAAGCGCCCAAGATGATATGTGTGAGAAAATATTCCGAGGTGGTGGAAATAAAATGTCAGGTATGTTATGCGCCTAGAAGGATGAAATAAAATGTGAAGTGAAGCAACTCGCTAGGTGATAAAAAAATTTCAAGATGAATATCTTCCTTTAGACACAAAATGCGCCTAAGGCGTTGGAGTTTTAAATAAAATTTTCCTTGCAAGTGTGAAGTAAAATGCTAGTGTGGAGTAGGAAGTAAAAGTGTGCTAGGCATGGATAAAATTTTTCAAATGAAGTTGATGAAATTTCCACCACTGGCGAATGAACCAAAAATTTCTAAGGAAAACTCTCAGAGTGCAAGATGATTTAAAATATTTTCTAAGGCAAATATGTTCTACTTAGAAAATACGCCTAGAGCTCAAGGTGGTGAAATTTCTCTTCGTAGAGCACGAGCAAATTTTCTCAGCAGTGAAGTCAGAGATGGATGATAATGCAGGATGAATTCAAGTTCTTCAAGTTGGAGCAACATGGAATGATCACAGGCGAAGAATGAATTTAATTTGACAGAATAATATTTTCTAAGGTTCGAAATTTAAAATTTAAATGAACCCGTTCGTTGGGTACCCATGGATTCGAAGCATTATGAAGAAAATTCTCTTATGGGTACTGAACATTTGCGATGATGAATGGATTTCCAAGTCTTCCGCACTTCGTCAACACTTTTTCAGTGAAGAATTTAATCAGTGCTCAAATTGTGAATTTTCCTAAGGGAAAATTTAAAATTCTCTAAGGCAAATTTAAATAAAATGGCTTTTCAAAGTGAATTTCTCCGAGTGTTTCGAATTTGAAGTAAGTTGCCTAGATGATTTTGTTTGAATTCTTCGAAGATGAATTTTCCAGAGATGGTGAAGAGTTAAATTCGAATTCAAATGACAGAGTTCCGGCTGGTGGATTAAAAAGATGAATTTAAATTAAATTTTTCGAAAATAAATTCAAAGATGCCAGTCAAAGTCAAGTTTCTAGAAGAGCAAGATTCCTGACGTCGGGAGACAAGTGTCAAAAATACCAGAGAGAGGGAAAATTTGAATTTTTGAAGTGGAGTAGTGGAAGTTTAATGCACTGGCTAAAATTGGCTTCTTCTAGAATTCGAATTTTGGGCTATAAAAGGAGAGGTCTCTCACTTGTTCTTCATAGCTGGAGAAGTACGAATTTGTTCTAAGTAAAGATTGTTGTTGAGGCTTAAGGAATTCGAATTTTAACTGAGGAGTGGAGTTTGCTGAAAGTTGCTGAGGATTGAGACTTTTGGAGAGGCGCACTTAGAGGTTGCTAGAAGTATTCAAATTTGCAGTTGAAGAAGGATGCCTTGAAAATCTGAAGTCAAAAGGTGCACACTTGCTGGTTGGAAAAGGTACGATTTTGCTAGTGTAGTGGCTGAATCTTGATTCCTTGCTAAAGTTGAAGTTGCCAATTGGTGAGGACGCCTTGAAGTGAAGTGAATTGCTGAGAGTTTTCAAAGTGTGAATTTGCTGATTGTTGGTGCAAAGTGCGAGTTTATCAAGTTGCTGATTGACATTGCTGAAGAGTAGTGAAGTCACTGAAGTCTACTTAGAAACCTTTTCTAAGTATTGAAGTTTGATTTTATTGGAGAAGAAGCTGAGGTTTGCAAACAAGAAAAGTTATTGCAGCTTCTTGAAGTCGACTGCAGCCCCTACGTAATGTCTCATCTTATTTTATAAATTTAATTTGTTGATGAAAGTTTGTTATGTTGCAGATGGCTGAGGCAAGGGCGACTGGCAAAGACAATAGTGCATCTAGGCAGGCCAAAGTCAAAGTTCATTTCAAAGTTGGGCAAGCTGACCGACACCAACTTGGGTTCCGTCAACCTTGAGACCTTCAAGAACAGAATGTTTGGGATTGGAAGTCATCGACCTTCGGCCACTTCGCACAATATTGTTCGAAGCGGATTATATGCAGCTGCGGATTAAGAAGCTGAGTAAAACATTCATGCCAAAGTCAAAGTTCATTTCAAAGTTGGGCAAGCTGACCGACACCAACTTGGGTTCCGTCAACCTTGAGACCTTCAAGAACAGAATGTTTGGGATTGGAAGTCATCGACCTTCAGCCACTTCGCACAATATTGTTCGAAGCGGATTATATACAGCTGCTGGTTTCCCACCAGCCATTCAGTGTTCGGAGCTGATGATGGAGTGTGCCAATTATTATGAGAAGGATCACAGATCGATCATGTCACCAGATGGCCAAGTACTAGCCAATCTTACTCCTTCGGCCATTGGTGAAGCTTTCAGGATTCCGGTGCACAGGAACATGGTTTACAAGTCCAGAGAACGAGTTGAGCGGATGTATGCTTCCGCATTTGAGTGATGCATGGAGACAATTAATGCTCACTGGATGACCACTCCCAAGCCTTCTCGTACGAAGTTTCCAAAGCAGATCATAGTGGATGACTTGAAGCAGGAGTATTGCGACCTCATCATGATGCTGAGCAGAGTTGGTGGTTGCCCACAGTCCTTTATTTTTGAGCCTTGGATGTTTTACTACATCAACCTCGTGTTGGAAGGGAAAGATTACGTCAACTGGGCTGTGATGATCAGTGACAATTTGCATGAGCAGCTCCTGAGCCTCAGAAGGACAAAGACATTTTACATGAGCTCCTACATCATCTATATGTTGGCTCGTATGATGAAGTACAAAGGGATCTCTTACAAAGAACCTGTTGGTTGTGGTTCTCACCAATTTAAAATCTATGACACTTGTCCGCAGTTGCATTTGGCGAGCACAACTCACTACAAGCGCGTCAACAATTCCTTCACCATGTATATCACAAGACTACTTCAGGAGCGGTTACATCACAGAATCTTGAGGGATGCCCAAGAGCTGATTGAAAGGTATGGGTGCTGGTTCATACAGTTTCCAAGGTTTTCTTATATTAGGCTGCAAGGTTTTTCATCATATCCGCATAGGCTGCCTAAGTACCCAACCGATAGTATATTAATGCTAGAGATATCTAGGCAACTGCTTGCTTATGATAAGAGTCAAAAGAAGAAGAAGAAGGGAGGCATAGAATTTCCAATTGTCATGGGCAACTCGGATGAGGTGTGTCCTTCAATACAGGCAGTTAGAGAGGCTGAAAGTGAACTTCAATTTTATCACTTTTCATACCACACCAGCCGACAGCACTACGACCCACATCATAACATCAAATGGGTATTGTAAGAGGAGTTTAAACATAAGGCCACCATTGAGGATTATTGGGCTGATGCAGCTGATGAGATTGAAGTAAGGAAAAGGATGTTCTCTCGATTGTCGATTACTTTGATCAGGGAGTGTGAAGTAGTGCCGGTTCCAGACCAGGTGAACGAAGATATGGATGTTGTTCATCCGGATTATGCAGCAATGAGGGATACTCCACTTCCACCTCCAGACTGGTCAGAGCCTGATGTTGCTGATTTAGATACACTTTCTATTCCGGTTCTGACTTTCACTAGGGCATGGGTTGATAGGCGAGTGAGCAGGTTGAAGAGTAGGTCAATTGCTTTGATTTACAATTTGATGGGAGATCACAGGACACCCACCATAGGCAGAAAGAAATAGATCACACGAGGTCCAGAGTCTAAAAAGAAGGAGCTAGTTCGACAGGAGCCTACTCAGCCAGAACCTCCACGAGTCACAGTTGCATCACCATTGGAGACACGTTCTCCAAGTATATAGGAGGTCTCTTTGTTTGCTGATCAGAGGAATGCACTGAATCAGGTGCAAGTGGTACAGGATAATATTCAGCCTCCACGGAGAGAGTCGGTTGGCCAGAGTGTCAACGCACCTGTTGGGGTTGATCAGCAGGATGATGAGGGGACTATTACTGACCCTCAGTTACAGCAGGAATTAGAGGCGACTATGAATGATGATGATGATATAGTTTCAGGAGACACTCAGCCACTTGAGGACGATGAGCCTCGCCAGAATGATGTAGAGGTTGAGCAAGTTAGAGAGGTAGAAGCACAAGAACAACTGCCCTTTGATATACAGTATGATGTGCCTAATTGGCTCAAGGATAGAATGAGGAGAAGCCCCAGTGAGGAGATTGATCCAGCAGTTGAGATGGAAGAGTTCTTGAATAGGATCAGCGCACCTCCACAGAAGAAGAAAGCAAGAAAGTTTTCGAAGATTTCCACTGAAGAGGATGGCTCTCGCACTCTTCACGTTGTCGTGCCTCAAGTTGATTGTGACGGAAATGAAGCAGTGCCTGAGAATTATGTGGTCACGACTTTGGATTTGGGACACCCCAATGGTGCGCAGATTGTAGAGGAGTGTGATAACTCCTATCTTGCCCTCAAAGACAGATTATTCAAGAAGGAAGGAAAGTATAAAAGATTGAAAAGAGAACACAAGGCTTTGGTTGGATATGTACAACAGTTGTCTCGTTCTCGAGGGCAGGAGATTCCAGTGATAGAGCCTCCAATAGAGATACCTAGAGAGTCAATCAGTGGCCTGATGGAGTTAGGAAAGATGGCACAAGAGGCAAACAAGTGGGTCACAGGAGTTCGTGCTGAGACAGAGAAGTTTATGGAGGACCTTGCTTTTGCTTTTCAGCAGGCCTCTAGTATTTTGGCACGAATGGAGGCAGTTGATCATGCTTGGGGAGACGCTTCTATCTATCAGAGTAAAGTAATTCAGCGTCTTGAGGTATTGAGGCATGTCCGTTGCGGTTGCTGATTGATGGAGGTGTCATTCAGGAGAATGACAGGTATGATTTCTCTAGATGGTATTCTTCAGCGATGACGAGGCGTGGTTTCTTCGACGCTGCACAGGTAGATTCAGCCAGGATACATAAGGCTATGGCCAATATCATCGAGGGAGTTCATAGTACTTTTGAGGCCATATTTGCTAGGCGGTTGAATCCAAATGAGATTAATGTTGATAATTTGAGGGGTATGCTGGTACCATTCTTTTCGGAGGTGAAGAACTTCACACAGGATGACTTTGAGAACACCTCCACTTTCTCCAATTTGATTCAGAGCACGCAGGATTCCTTAGCTGCTTGGAGAAAGTCATGTGCACGGCATGAGCATTCAGTCACAGTGTTAGAGTTTCAGTTAGATTGTGTTCCACCCATTTCAGTTCAGGAAGTTGAGGCTGTACTTGGCAGATTTGTTGAGCTTGCAGCTAGAGAGAAGGAGAATGGGAATGCACTACTAGACGAGGATCTTCTAGAAGACTGATTGTGGGCATTTATTGCCTTTACTATTTTTGGGAGTGAGTGGGAATCTTCGATTCAGTTAATGTACCACTCCCCATTCTGGCAGTTTTTAGGGTTAGGGCTGAGGTGGCACGATTCTAGCCACTCTATTGATTGTAACCCTAGCCGTCTTTTGGGACTTGGCTAGCTATATAAAGGGGGAGTCCCCCTCATTTGTAAGACATTAGAATTAGACATTAGATCAGAGTCAGAATTGGGTTAGAGCATAGAGCTAGAAAGTAGAGCATTGTAGGCATTTTGCATAGTGGAGAAGAAAGAAAGTTTTCCCTTTGAAAACTTTTGTAGAGATTGTTGTGTAACACTTTTCATGATAATAGATCTTTTCATTGATGGTGGAATTCGTCTTGTCATGAATAGCTAGCAAGGTCTCTTCTTCCTTTCGTATCCAAGTAGCATAATTTTCATTTCATGCAAGTAGTTTACTTTGATGTGTGGTGTTTCATGGAGGTAGCTTCACTTTATTCCATACCACTAGCGGCTTGTTGATGACAAGTTCGCTTTGCATGGTCCACTGGAAATTACCTTGAGCTCAACTTCGATTGTGGTTTGTATGCTTATATGCGTCGTTGTGATGGTGTATGTATGCTAAATCATAATTTGAACATCCTTTGCTATCCCTTTGAAGATTGCACCAATTTTACCGAGGTTGTCTGATGCGAGGCTAGGTAAAATTCGGTTGAAGTCTACTGAAATCAAGCTCCACATATCCTACATTTAGAATAGAAGATAAGTTTCTTAGGCCCTATACTCTTTACTTTCCGCATATTTCTGATTAGTTTTAGGAAAACGAGCTATATTGCCAAATCATACACATAAGAATCCCCTTCAAATCCTATACTGACTGTTAACTGCAAGAAGTCTGAACAACTGTGTAAGTCCCCTCGTAAGAACACAACAATACACATCAACCAACTGAGTCTATTCGCATTTAAGGAACCTTGGAGTTGAAAGCATGAACTCACTCGCAATCTTAGCATGCTGAAGACTTTGATCAAGAGAGAATGGAGTAGCCTTCGAACTATTTTGTTATGCTGTTTGGTGCGGTCACGAAAAACACATCAACACTACTCCCAACCTTCAACCTTCCAACCACCAATCTACTCAAAATTCTATTTAGCCAAACAATCAACAACCCTATTCCACTCTCGAGGGATATGAAGGAAGGAAACAGACTCCAGCATGGAACTCAGACGAAGAATATGCCTAACAATAGAAGCAAGTTGCTAATTAATCCCATCCAACTTCTGCTTAGACAACAAA
This sequence comes from Sequoia sempervirens, assembly GCA_007258455.2. Taxonomy (NCBI): domain Eukaryota; kingdom Viridiplantae; phylum Streptophyta; class Pinopsida; order Cupressales; family Cupressaceae; genus Sequoia; species Sequoia sempervirens. Next base: position 34,727 of record VDFB02229641.1, read on the forward strand.
TTGACCATGATTTGAGAGTTTGACTCATAGATAATCTTACACCACCCAAGAGCACAAGCTCTCTCAATGGAAACCAAAATCGATAGACCTTCCATTAGGTTGTTGGATTGCTGCCCCTTATGAATGGAAAAGAAGAAAACATCCCTACTTGAACTATCTCTTCCAATACCGCCAATCCCAACAGGCCCATGATTTCCCCTTGAAGAGACATCAATATTGATTTTTAAAACATCCCCTAAAGGAGGGGACCATCCCGCTGTTGGCATTGGGTATGATGTTTGTCATTGATGTCAAATGAGTTGATTTGAGATGCAGATGCACATCATTAGGAGATACCTTCATATGGTTGCTTTATGTTCCAGATGTACACTAAGATGCTTCAACTAAAAGAGGGGTTGCTTCATCCATGTCAGATAAATGCCTTCATATGGTTGCTTTATGTTCCAGATGTACACTAGGATGCTTCAACTATCTTGATGATCATGTTTTTAGGAAGGAGTCCAAAAGATTGGTGATACAGTGGTGGTGTTATGATGCTTATGATGTCATAGTCACTTCATGTTATTGGTGAAGGATTAGGGTCTTTATGTATTGTTTTTGTTAATCACCATTGAAATTTTTGTGCCTTTTCTTTATTGTCCAAATTCCCTATGATAAAAGCTTGCGGTTTGTCTTGCTTTTGTATCTGCTTTAAGTCTTCATGGTAATTCATAGGTGAAAAATCTCGTTTGAATCTCTTTCTCTACAAATTTAAGGGTTATTCTTTATAGTGTTTAGGGAGTTAAACCCTAAAATCAGTCCCTAAGTCATCTAAGGTATAAACCCTTAATTGCTTGTCGTTACTTTATCTCTAATTTTTTGTTAACTTATTATTGTGGGTCACTTTTAACTTTAGTCATAAACTTGAGGGGTCACTTCCATAAAATTAACCGGCCCTCATTTCTAATGAGACTGACTCTCTCGGTAATCTCCTTCCTTGTCAAGCACCAAAGTCAGATCAAAGGTTGTAATTAAAAGTCTTTGAGAGTGCGAGATCAAAATAAATGGCAGAGATTTAAATTCTCTTTGAATGACAATGGTTATTCTATGAACCTAAACTTTGACGGGCAGTTTCTTGGTTGTCATCCTAACTACTGTGATGTAGGTTTTGAAACGAACTAGAAGGCTAGGAAAATAGATGAAAGGCATGGTGTGTTAAATCTAAAAAGGTTGGTTAGTGATCTGAGTTTTCTGAGAGAAGTATCTACATGATCATTATGCCAGTGTTTTGTACGATTTGATCTACAAATGAAATTGGAGTCTTGGACTAATATGTTGTAATTGAAAAAGCGTGTTGAATGGCCTAAAGTTGATATAGGTTTCCTAATGATTGGAAGCGGGTTTTAACTCAAAGATCTGGAATGTTGTCTTCTAGAGAGTATGTGTTAGGTTTTGAATGAGAATTCAAATGTCAAGGAGTTTAATGTCTGCAGTGATATGATGAAACATTTATCATCATTGTCATCATCTATTTATTGTATTTGTTATGCAGACCTTGTAAAGGAAAAATGAATTAGTTTTCTTGTTGATATTCTTGTAGATGAGATTTGTTTGCAAAACAAAGTGGTATTGTGATCAAGAGTTCATCTTGACAAGGGGGACATAAAATATGTGATAGTGTTTGTTTGTAGAAGACATTATCAAATTTGTAAACAAGGAGAGAAGGGTTTGTATGAGCATTGGGAAGGTTGTTAATGTTGTTGCATATTGTAATAGGGTAACCCCCTGAAGTTGTATTTTTTTTTTTGTCATTGGAGATTGGTTTGTAAGACCATTGAAAGTTGACAGTGAGGCATTGTAACTAGTGAGGTTTTGTGTTACTAGTGAGGCATTTGTATCAAGTGAGGAAAGTGAGGCATTATAACCAGTGAGATTTTGGGTTGCTAGTGAGGCATTGTAACTAGTGAGGTTTTGTATTGCCAGTGAGGCATTTTTGATAAGTTAGTGAGGCATTTTAGAGTGGTTTTTCTGCCCCATGAGGGTTTTCCACTCATAAAAAATATGTGTTATGGTTCATATTGTCTATCTTTGTATATGTGCCCTAATGCTTTGTTCTTAAGGTCCTGATTCATGCTCTGCATCATCATACTTGTATATATATATGTTTGATAGTTCTTTGAAGTCACTATCCTTCTTTGTCTTGTAAGTTAAAAGGTGCAAAAAGTTTTAATAGTTTATCTACAACACTGATTCACCCCCATGTCTTAGTGTTGTCTATACTCCAACAAGTGGTATTAGAGAATAGGTTCCCTATAGAATTCTAACCAGGTTGGGTAGGTCCTGATAGTGGAGTACCATGGGAAAGTGGAGAAGAATTAGAGAAAAGAAAGATGCCAAACAAAAGTATGTACAACAAACCCCAATCAAGTTGTGTGATGAGTTGTTGCATAAGTCATTCTTGAATGTTGACACAAAATGTGATAAAGAGAATGATCTTGCAGCTGAAAGTTTTGACAAAAAGGAAGATTTCATTATGAGTGTAAGTGGACAAGAACTTGATGATTTTGTTGTTAAGATTGATGATGAAGTAAGATATTTCTTTGTGGATGAAGATGATGAACAGGAGTGTGAAGTTGATTACAAGGTGAACTTTTGTGTGCTCTGGATATAATCAAGCAATTCAGAAAGGAAAACCAGAGATTAGGAGACCAACTTCAACAAGAAGAAGACTTCAAGAAAAAGGTACTTTCTGATCTTGTAAAAGTTTCTTTAGAACTTGAAGAGGCAAGGAATTTGATTGTAGATTTAAGAGGTCAAGTTGAAGATTCAAATAAGATAATTATTAGCCTAAAGAGAGAAATAGAAGAAACCAAAAGAGTAGTTGATTTTGCAAGATCTAATCTTGAAGTCAAAACTAATGAATGTCTAAGACTAGAATCAGAAATAGTTTCCTTGAATAAGGAATTGGATAAGACATCTTCTCAGTTGCACAAGAATCTTCAGTTTAAAAAGAGTACTGAATGTTTGAATGACATGTTGAGCAAACAAAAATGCTATAAAGACACTACAAGATTAGGTTATGAAGAAGGACAATGCTCTAAAATCAGGAATACACCAAGGAAGAAGATAGATTTGGGTTATCGATTTGGGTTATCATGCTGCTACTCCTACAGATAAGACAAAAGATAAATGTGTTGATGAAGGTAGAAGGACAAATAGGCCATCAAGACCTCCATCTTTCAGGTACAACTACTCTCAGTTTCATGGCTATTGCTATTCTTGTCATATTTATGGCCATAGAGGTAGAAATTTTAGAACTCACTCAAGAAGTGGTCCTAGATGGAATAAGGATAAGAGTTCTTATAGTTTGAAAAATTAGGACTACAACAATGTTTGTTGTAACTGTAATAAAGTTGGTCATAAAGCAAGAAATTTTTGGTTGCCAAGAGAATATGATTTTGTACCTCCTGTTAATTATAAGGTTACATGCTATAGATGTCAAAAGCTTGGACACAAAGCACAATACTGTAGAGATGATTTAATGAAACCAGTTAATCATCACAAGTCTAAAGGAGTTATAAAAGTTTGTAAAAGAAAACAAGAGAAAGAGCAAGAAGATCCTCAACTTATGCATGTTGCACAAAAGGCATTAACTGTTGCATGAAAGATCAGTATGAGGTAAGGGGGAGCAGGTTAGTGTTTTACCCTTCAGCCCCTAGGTGAAAATAAGAAGGGAGTAACATTCTTGACACAATTAGTGGCAGTAGAACAATCTTGGTTCTACAATCAGTTTGCAGTTGACCTCTTGTGACAATACAATACATTTTAGTATTCTTGCAAAGGGTTTCACAGTCTTCATACAATGAATTCACATTTTTTTTCTCATATCAAAGATCTCAATCATAGCTTACAAAGGCTCATTTCATTCTCTTACAAAGGAATTATACTACATTGTTGGCCATGACAATGTACATAATGATAAATGAATAGTGGTTACAATAAGGACTGCCAAAAGGTAAAAGTAACAGTGAGCACATTCATTGGTTGTATTCATTTTTGGAGAAACATAAATTCTGATGATTAGTGTTAAAAGTTTGTGCTTGACATTGCTTCAACTTCCTTTTCAAAGGGTTTAGTAACTCTGATCTGTATGATGTTTCCCAATGCAAGCCTTTCAAACATGACCAAGGAGCAGTGTTATCTTAGTAACAGAGGGCCATACGATTCATTGCTTTTGTTAGTGCAGTATACCTTTGTATGCCTTTAGCATTGCATTCAGTGCACATCACTCATATGTCTTCATGTGATGATATTGTGGGCAATGATTTCATTGCATAGAGGGCAGTCACTCATATGTTTTTCGTGATAGTTATGTACAGTCATGGGACAAACATACGATTTCAGTTACAGTAAGAGGACAGTTATATGTGTCATTATATTTACAGTCATGTCATTGCATTTATCAGTGCAATATGCATTTATAGTGATTACTGTTATAATTCAGTGCCTTTACAATGTGCCTTTGTCATTTCAGTGTAGTGCATGAGATTTTAGTATAGGTCATGTGAACAGTCCATAAGATATTTTGCTGCCTAGTTGTAAGATGGATCTTGGAGGGTCTCGAACAGTGACACGGTACTTGGACAATGGAGAAGTAATGTTACATTCCTTTGTGCTGATCAGTGGTGCCGGTAGTATGATCTTTTTGCTATTCTTGCAAAGTAAAGTGGCATGTTGAATGTCCAGTTATAGTCTCAATGTTCAGTGATCTGCATCTATTGGTGATAGTTGACTTTGCATGTTTATGCTTGTGATATCCATGCCAAGTAAGTGACAAAAGGGGAACAAGGCTAATTGATTACAACAGTGCCATTTTTTTTGCATCATGGTTTGCAAGTGGTATGTTTGGCTCAGATGTTTAGTGGTATGTATGCTCTCTTATTGACAGGGGGAGAAGTGCATCTTACACAGTGATTACTCTTTGGTTTGTCATGCTTACACATGTGGTTTAGCATAGTTGGGTTACTTGGACAACATTTTCATTCTTGACTGTGGTTTGCAGGGCACATGTTGCAAATGTGGAGAATAAAATTCTTGACTGTGGTATTTGTCTTGAACACTGGCACATTACTCTATTGACATTTGTTGTTCCTACATTCAGTAGTCCTCTGGAGTTTGATAGGCTTTACACTCAAATATTTGATATCTCATTCATTTAGTGTTTTTGGTGCCTTGGAATTTATTACTCACTAACAGTGGGACTGTGCATTCTTTGCTTTGAGACATGAACAGTGAAGCTATCCGCTGAAATACACTTTGCTTGGTTTTGAATGTGCTTTGTTGGATTCCCTTAAAAGTGGTGGCAGTGGTGCTCAACTATGCTTAGTAGTGTGTGTTGTTTTTGTACATCTTGATAACCAAAATGGTTATACTAACCTTGTGTTTACATGGACAGAGAGCTAACATAGTAACCTTTGCTTTACAATTTGGACAGTAATTTTGGAGAAGAGAAAATCCAGAGGCACAGGGCAGTTAGACAATGTATTTCTAAATCACTGTGATGTCTTTTGCCATGGAACAATCTTGTCGATACTTTGCTTTCCTTCAATGGAGCTTTCAGTGAATAGATCTCAGTCACAGAGTAGCATGTTTGTTGTGAATCATGTCTTGGTTTTGTCTAGGTGTGTCAATGTTGTATTGACAGTTATCTACATTTGGTGGTTTTGAGATACCATGACAGTGAGAAAGCCTTCTTGTAGGTGGCAGTGTTGTTTACAAGTTCTAGTTTGCCTCTTCACAATTATATTCTATTGTCTCCTATGAATGATCTATGACACTAATATCATTCAGTGATACCTTGTCTCATGAATTTTCTTGCATTTTCTCAATGAATAAGGCTGTGAGTACAGTGGTCTTGGTGCACAGTGTAGTGGCTTTGATATTGGCTTTCATTTACCAATGATTCTCGTTGGTTCAGTGAAAATGAAGTTTGACGGAGATAATGTTGTATGCTAATGCTATATGGACTTCTTTTTCATGGCATTGGTGTTGGTAACAATCTTTGTGATGGCAGTACAATACATCCAATAATCTTATTCTTTTTGAAGACATCCTGTTGCTTTTGGAATGCACTGATGCAAGCCTTGACAAGGCAGAGATAGGTGATTGATCTTTGACAGTGACAGTGCTTTGAAAGGGAGAAAGTGATGTTGCTTATGTTGCTCATGTTCATGCCTTTTGCACATATTTTGCTCATGCTTCTTGACTATATTTCTTGGAGATATATTTGTTCTTGACAATGTTGTTCTTATTTCAGTTTATTCACAATTTTCTCAAATAGAGGGAAGTTATAATAGTAACAAGGTATGACAGTGTAGTGTTTTCAGTCAGGGGGAGCTTCAATATTTGTTTGGGAATCTTATCTGCTTTCATTCTTCAAGATGACAGTATATTCTTCATAGGGGGGGTGCTTGCTTTGTGATCAAGTATCCCTTTGTCATGTGATGTTAAAGGGGGAGAGAAAACAGGCAAAATGATTGGTAGTTGAAGGGATTTTCCATGGTATGAGGATTTTGCCATCAATGACAAAGGGGAAGTTTGTTGGCATTGGGTATGATGTTTGTCATTGATGTCAAATGAGTTGATTTCAGATGCAGATGCACATCATCAAGAGATACCTTCATATGGTTGCTTTATGTTCCAGATGTACACTAGGATGCTTCAACTAAAAGAGGAGTTGCTTCATCCATGTCAGATCAATGCCTTCATACGGTTGCTTTATGTTCCAGATGTACACTTGGATGCTTCAACTGTCTTGATGATCATGTTTTTAGGAAGGAGTCCAAAAGATTGGTGATATAGTGGTGGTGTTATGATGCTTATGATGTCATAGTCACTTCATGTTATTGGTGAAGGATTAGGGTCTTTATGTCTTGTTTTTGTTAATCACCATTGAAATTTTTGTGCCTTTTCTTTATTGTCCAAATTCCCTATGATAAAAGCTTGTGGTTTGTCTTGCTTCTGTATCTGCTTTAAGTCTTCATTGTAGTTCATAGGTGAAAAATGTCGTTTGAATCTCTTTCTCTACAAATTTAAGGGTTATTCTTTATAGTGTTTAGGGAGTTAAACCCTAAAATCAGTCCCTAAGTCATCTAAGGTATAAACCCTTAATTGCTTGTCGTTACTTCATCTCTAATTTTTTGTTAACTTATTATTGTGGGTCACTTGTAACTTTAGTCATAAACTTGAGGGGTCACTTCCATAAGATTGATTGGCCCTCATTTCTAATGAGACTGACTCTCCCGGTAATCTCCTTACTCATCAAGAGCCAAAGTCAGATCAAAGGTTGTAATTAAAAGTCTTTGAGAGTGCGAGATCAAAATAAATGGCAGAGATTTAAATTATCTTTGAATGACAACGGTTATTCTATGAACCTAAACTTTGATGGGCAGTTTCTTGGTTGTCACCCTAACTACTGTGATGCAGGTTTTGGAACGAACCAGAAGGCCAGGAAAATAGATGAAAGGCACGGTGTGTTAAATCTAAAAAGGTTGGTTGGTGATCCGAGTTTTCTGAGAGAAGTATCTACATGATCATTATACCAGTGTTTTGAATGATTTGATCTGCAGATGAAATTGGAGTCTTGGACTGATATGTTGTAATTGAAAAAGTGTGTTGAATGGCCTGAAGTTGATATAGGTTTCCTAATGATTGGAAGAGGATTTTAACTCAGAGATCTGGAATGTTGTCTTCTAGAGGGTATGTGTTAGCTTTTAAATATGAATTCAAATGTCAAGGAGTTTAATGTCTACAGTGATATGATGAAACATTTGTCATCATTGTCATCATCTATTTATTGTATTTGTTATGCAAACCTTGTAAAGGAAAAATGAATTAGTTTGCTTGTTGATATTCTTGTAGATGAGATTTGTTTGCAGAACATAGTGGTATTGTGATTAGGAGTTCATCTTGACAAGGGAGACATAAAATATGTGACAGTGCTTGTTTGTAGAAGACATTATCAAATTTGTACACAAGGAGAGATAAGGGTTTGTATGAGCATTGGGAAGATTGTTAATGTTGTTGCATATTGTAACAGGGTAACCCTCTGAAGTTGTATTTTTTTTTTGTCATTGGAGATTGGTCAATAAGACCATTGAAAGTTGCCAGTGAGGCATTGTAACCAGCGAGGTTTTGTATTGCTAGTGAGGCAAGTGAGGCATTGTAACTAGTGAGGTTTTGGGTTGCCAGTGAGGCATTGTAACCAGTGAGGAATTTTTGATAAGTTAGTGAGGCATTTTAGAGTGGTTTTTCTGCCCCATGAGGGTTTTCCACTTATCAAAAATATGTGTTATGGTTCATATTGTCTATCTTTGTATGTGTGCCCTAATGCTTTGTTCTTAAGGTCCTGATTCATGCTATGCATCACCATACTTGTACATATATGTGTTTTATAGTTCTTTGAAGTCACTCTCCTTCTTTGTCTTGTAAGTTAAAAGGTGCAAAAAGTTTTAATAGTTTATCTACAACACTGATTCACCCCCCCTCTCAATGTTATCTATACTCCAACACCCCCTCTCTTTGAACCTTTTTTTAGGCTCAATGACCTCTTCAAACACAAAAAGAATCCAACGTTAGACCATGCAGGCCCAAACTATTCCCAATCTCTTTATCTCCCATTTCCAAATGAAAAGACACTTCACACTTAGCTTCCACAATCTCTTGTATCATATTGACAACCCTTTTCCAAACCTGTTGAATCATCATCTCACTACCATGAAAAATCCTATGATTTCTCTGCAGCCAAATCAGCCAAAGGATGAAGATGGGACTAATATTCCAAACAATCTGGAGGAAAGAAGATTTTTTTGGAGGCCTCCCCTGATTGTTCTAGAAGTCAATTAGAGAAGAAGTATGAACACAAGGTTGTCTCCAAATACCCCAGCAAAAGTGCCAAATAATCATAGAAAAAGGACATCAGAAGAACAAATGGGTCAAATCCTCCTCAAAGCAACCGTAGAGAGCACAAACCGAAGGACCCTAGAAACCACGCTTGCGAAGATTATTCCAAGTCAAACATCTATTCCAAGAAAATTTCCAAATAGAGCAATTACACTTGGGCCAAGAAAACTTATTCCAGAAATTTTTCCACCATGAAACTTCCAACCCCCCATACTTCCAATATATCAACTCCTGATAGCCACTAGCCACCGTATAAACCCCCTTAGGGTCAGGGCTCCATGCCAAAATATCCTTCTCCCTTATAAAACTACAATCTCTACTAGCAAGAATGTTACTTAACTCAACATGGTCCTCTTCCAAACCCCTAGCCAACCACTCACTAGGGTCCTTCCATCTAGACACTTCAACCTTCCCACAAAAGTGAATAGATTTAAAATTCACAACCCGAGACCAACCAACCTTTAGGAAACAATGAAAAAGATCCTATAGATGAGGATGCCTAGTCATAATTGGGGAAAAACCATTCCCAGAGTCAAACCAAAAGAGAGCATCTAACCCCCTATTGCAAATCTAAAACAAACCATCCTTGATCAACTTATCTCCTTTCTTAAAAGTTACACAAATCACAAAGCCTTACCCAAGAGTGGAAAATTAGGAACCTCCTTCAGCACCCCCTTCAAATATTTTTAAGAAATAATCCTAGTCTAGACCTGGTTTTGTTCATTGCACCATCTCTAGTATAGCTTAGCAGATAGAGCCAAACTAGAAAGGCTATCCTAATGCATCCCAAGGCCACCAAGCTATTTCGATCTACAAACAATCTCCCAATTCACAAGATTCCACTTCAAGGATGTCAAGCCACCATCCCATAGAATTTTCCTAGCGATAGAGTCTAAATCCCTAATAAAACTTGAAGGAGCAACCTATAACATACACCTATAATTGGGAAGAGCATGCACTACTGACTTTAAAAGCAACACCCAACCCGCCAAAGATAACCACTTGTGAGTCCAATGGTTCACTTTTGTATGAAAATTATCTAAAATATTTTGCCAAGAACCCCTAGGAAAAGAACTCGTGGAAAGAGGAATGAAAAGATAGGTCAAAGCAAACTGCCCAATTTGAAATTTGAGGATATGGGCTATCCGTCATTGAATAGGCACAAGAGTGTTAAATAAGAAGGTAGAGGATTTACCTTCATTGATCTTATGTCCTAAGGTTGTGAGATAAACATCCAAAACCTTGCAAAAGTTAGTAGACTCTTTGATCTTAGCCAAAGCCATTAGAGTAGTATCATCCAGAAATTATAGGTGCATCTAAGGAGGAAGTCCATTACCCCAGTTCCACCCATGTATCAAACCCTAATTAACATGGATCTTAATGACTCTACCCATACCTTTAGCCAGGAGAATAAATAAGTATGGAGACAGAGGATCCCCTTGACGAAGACCTCTAGATGCCCTAAACAAGGGGGATGGCTCCCAGTTAACCAACACATAAAAGGATGGGGACATGATACAACTCATTACCCACTTAACACACTCCTTGAAAAATCCAAAATCCCCAAGAACTTTCTACAAAAAGGACCATTTGACCCTATCACAGGCTTTTGCCATGTCCAATTTGATAAACTTAGCTTTTTCCTTAGAGGTTGTTATAGAATGGATAGTTTCAGGCACAATGACCACACCATCCAAGATTTTCCTGTTAACCATAAAGCCTCCCTATTCCTCAGAAACCAACCTGCTAATCCACTGCTTCAGTCTTTCCGCAATCAGCTTGGAAAGAATCTTATAGATAAGAAAATATTATTTAGAATCCTCTATAAACATTTAATATTTTGAACCTTTAAAATTCAAGTTTATATATTTTAAACCTATTCTTGCAAACTATAATAAATTGAGTCAAAATATTACAAAAAAATATTTAATCACGCCTTTTAGTAAATATTTTTCAAATTTAAGTATCTAACTCGATATGATAAAAACTCAAAAATCATCTATGTTTACATAATAATAATAATATTTCCTTCTTAACCAACGAACCAATAGGTAACATGCTAACTCTTGAGCCTCTAATTATAATGCCTACTTGAAAAATCTATTTTGAGTTTGAATGTTTAAACCATATATAGTAGAAACTCATATTTCTATTCATGATTTATACAAAACATTAATTATCCAAATAACAAATTGGCCCACAAAGAGTAGACATACTACAAAATCTACCTTATATTAAATAGGCATAAAATTTATTACAATATGCTACTATAGTAGCAACCCTAACTTGAAATATAATACATAGACTCAAAATTAGATGGGTTGTGAACACATTGCAATGCTTTACAATAATCTAGTAGAAATAGCATAAAAAGTATCCTCAAAATAAGCTACAACTATAACAGATACCATAGTATAAAATCTAATGCTCAACCCTTCAACAAATGATAGATCATACGAAATTGATGCAACTACAATCTATGACTATGGGTAGTGTAGACATCAAAAAATTGTCCTCTTACGATACCTTGTCACAACATCGCATCATTTAAACACCTTGTATCATGTTTTGCCCTAGGTACCCATGTCATCATCTAATTAGTTAAATAAATCTTATTTATTTGACTAATTTCATTTATTCCCTTCCTATGCATAATCCATCCATTAATCCATCTGGTCCTCTAATGTTAATTAAATAATTTATATTATTTAATTAATTAAATCATAAATTCAACGTTAATTAAATAAATCCAAAATTTATTTAATTAATAAAATCTTAAAAATATCTTCTCGCTTTCTTTCCAAAATTTGAACCCATGTGTATCTACTTAATTTATTTAATTAGATAATTCATCAATTATCCTTCTCATCTTTTTCAGGATTTATTTCCTTTGAAAGAGAATCAAAATCTTTCTATCTTTTCACATCTTATCTTATCTTGTTTTAATTCCTTTAAAACAATAAATAAAAATCTTTCTATCTTTCGAAAATCTTATCTCATCTCATTGTATTTCTTTTTTTGTCAAAAATCAAATCCTTATCAATCTTATCAAATCTTATCTCTGTCCACATCGAAAATCTATAAATCAAACCTTTCACAAGCCATTTAGAGAGATTCATCTAGCATCCAGACTCTGTCAAAATCAGTCTTCCATTTCTATCCATCATTCTCTTCATTGGTCATTTTACTCATCAAGTCATTATGTTGTAAGAATGAGCATCCAACACTCCTCTATTATCAACCTTTGAAATCTTGCATCCTTGTGCAAGTAGAGAAGAGCAATGGAGATAAATCGAGTTTAGTGTGGAGATCGGTTTGTGTTTTGCTTCTTATTTTGATTTTCATATTGTTTCGTACTCTATTGTGCTTGATAGGTTTTAATCAATTTATTGTTATTCAAAACATTTAAACCTTTCAATTTATTTCCCTATCTACAGGTAGCTCTTTCACAACCTCAAATGAAATTGTGTAGGTTTCCTCCTTTGACTTTTGAAACTAAAGGGTTTGTGTCTTGTGGTTTCCTTAGGAATATGCGGATTTTTATCCTCAATTCTAAAAATTAATGTAAGTGCTTGGAGTAGTTTTAGTTAGGGTTTCATGTGTATAATAGAATGATATTATGTCTAAATGTTTCCCTTTTTAGATATTCTTTAAATTGACAACAAATAAGAGCTCTTGCCTAAAAATAATGGCCTATGTTCATATGAGGATCAAGGTTTTTGAGGATGCAATCACTACATTAGTGAGCATGATCATCTTCCTCTTCCAAAATTACAAGTATGTGAGAATTTGTACCCAAATAATAAATGATTATTTTTCTAGGTAAGAAAATATCTTCTGGAGTCATCACTAAGTCAAAATTGGCCATTAATGGCACTCTATATCATGCAGAGTATAAGAGCCTACAAAACCTCTAAATTGGGACCAAACCTCAACCACCATATTAATGAAAGGTGGCCATTATCATCCTCAAAGTTGCAAGTACATATAAATATATGCCCTCAAATTTGAATAACAATTTTTGATACGATAATTCCTTTAAAAAATTGTGTGGTCAAATTGGCCATTAATCACACTCTCATTCATGCAAAGGGTAGGGAAGTTGACTAATGTAAAAATGTAAGAATATTAGAGTTCAGGGATTGGGGGTACTGTGTGACTCTTACCACTTGTTGGGTATTGAGGATGATTCATATTGGTATGAGGAATTCCAACTCTCTAATAAGGCAAGGGAAAGGAGCAAGGGTTAAGGGAAAGAAATTCCAAGATAGATAAGTTTGATAATCCAACAAGAATAGAGGAGAAGTGGAGTTGGATATAGAGGCATGTCAGTATGGTAAAGTTTAGAATTCTAGTGGAAACTAAGGAGAAGTTAGATTTAGATATAAATGGATGTTGGGATGATTAATTATGAAACTTTGAAAACCTACAAACACTTAGATTTATGACCAAAAACACCCCACATTATTTTTTTGAGACTTTTACAACTTCTAGCACATTGGCATGCATCTGGGGAATGACAACAAACCATACTTAGTCCTTGGCTTAGCCTATTAAAGATAGGGATTGGCCCTTTATTCCTTAAACACTAATTTATTGAAAAGGGGACATTGTAAGTTTGACCTTCCCAAAATTGGTTGTCTTAAAGAAAAATCAACTTTAGAATGCTCCAAGTCATCTAATTCTTCATTAGTAGCAACCTCTATAGGCAGGTTCCTCTAACAAACCAAATATTTTTTTATTTCTCTCTTTCTTAATCTTCTCATGCTTCTAATGATCATGGTACCTATTGCATCCATAAGTGATGCTTCACTATTTTTATTCAAACTCAACCATTTAACCCTTGCTCATGTTTGTTTTGAAATATATTAAATTTAATTGTATGGAGATTTTGGATGTCTACATTTTTCTTGTCCTTGATATGACATCATGTCTAGAAGAAGTGACATTGTGTCAAATAAGAATAAGAAGTATAAAGGATGGGAATTTAGGTGATGAGTGTTGGTCTCCTCTAATGGTTCAATAACTAAGCCCTTAAAGCTATAATTTAGAGATTAGACATCTACACTAAGTAGTTATCTTACTTATCATGAAGGTGCATTTCATTATCAACCCAAGATGTAAACATGTAGTGGGTCATCACTATATGTGCACTAGGACTCAACTGTACTCATCCTTAAACTAGAAAAGAAACAATACTGGAAATAAAATGTTGGAAAAGAATTAACATAAGCATTGGGCATGAATCAACAACTACACTGAGCATCAACAACTAAACTAGAAATGGATGACAGAAATAGAAATCTCAGTAGACAGATAGGAAACTACTCGGTTTGCCTTGGCTGCAAGAACAGTCATAGAACAAAGTTTCAATGGCTGCGGGAACAAACAACTGTTGAAACCAGAACTAGTTACTGAATAGAAAAATAACTATTAAACTATATGGATGGAATTCTCACCACGTGGGGCCCCTTCAGTGAGTCTTCTTTAAGCTAACTCAGATGTAACAACTTAGAAAATCATTTTATTCCTTGAAAACATGATTACAACATATCAACAATATGACTGTATTACTTAAATGGAAAATGCAAGTACAATCTCAAAACATCCAACCTTGTGAAAAGGAGCATCTAACCATTATTTATAGAGGGAAAAGATTCTAATTAACCCTAACAACTAGGAAGTCGACTCCAACAAAATAGGAGGATGACATTTATTGAAAACATGGAAAAGAGAGGGAGGAAGTTATGCATGTGCCAGACTTAGTCAAAGCAGACTTGCCCCAACGAGGATCCAACACAACACACTCCCTAGATTTTCTCAACTAACAAACATGATCATTTAAAAGGTAGTTACAACTTCCATACAAGCTAGGAATTTTCCTCCATTGACCTCTTTAATGTCCATCTTTTGACTTCCTTAGCAACCAACCAGCTAGCAGGAACTCCTACTTTGCAGGCTTCATTTATATCAACATCTTAGTGTGAACTTGCATAATGATATTAGCAAACACAAAATAATTGCATATACATAATTACCTTAAAGTAACATCCATTCAACCACATGCAAAATTAACGTAGATAATCCACATAGCATGTTAATATCATCAAAAGTCACAAGGATAAGTTGATGCCCAAGGTTCATAAATCTAGGGAAATAACATGGAGAACGTTAATAACTAGGTGCCAAAGTCTATAGTATCAACAACAAATATATGATAAACCCTATCAAAATTCAACTATTAATTAGACTCATCATCCCTCCCCAACCTAATGATTTGTTGGTCCTTTGGTAGAGGGAGCTCTATTCTCTTTCCTTGTCAAAACTCTGAAGTCACCAATTGCCAACTATCCCAAATCAGTGTCTACAGTATCTAAATTTGGATCCCAGTAGAACCCTTGCTTGTTTTCTAATATGCTCCACCTTGGCCTTTCTGTAGCTATGTCATACTGATAGTATCTATAATCTGGTATTGGCCACAATAGAGTAGGTGGCTAGAATTTCAATGGAAGCCAATATTGTTGCTTCATCCTTCCAATTTGTATGTACCTAGTACTTCGTTTACATGTTGCAACATAATTTTGCAAGGAATGGGGTTCAACCTATTTCAACTAATCAGACAAACTATTACATCTCTGTGATAGGTACCCAATACTATTTTCCCTATAGTATCAGCTACCTGCTCATATTCCTAGTATGCTTCATCCCTAATAGGCATGATCCTATTTTTGTAGCTTAGACGGTAAAGAATTTTGTGCCATGGATAGTAAATGTCTAAAGGGTTATTGGACTCAGCTCTGAGAGGAAAAGGAGTATGTAGTTCTCTTTCCCTATATATTTTAAAAAATTTCCCCCAACTGACTTCATTTTGGAACCATGACATGAATGCCCTCAAATGGATATCTCCAATGTATAGTAATGGGTTC
This sequence comes from Sequoia sempervirens, assembly GCA_007258455.2. Lineage (NCBI taxonomy): Eukaryota > Viridiplantae > Streptophyta > Pinopsida > Cupressales > Cupressaceae > Sequoia > Sequoia sempervirens. The sequence continues at coordinate 50,593 of VDFB02229641.1, forward strand.
TAGTCATGATCATTAGGTACAACATAATTATGCAAGTACAATTCACATATCAGATTTTTAACTTCAAGAGGGGAGGACTGGTAGGCTTGGAAGAACTCATGTGGGGTTTGAATAGAAGGACTTAAACCTGGAATAACCCTTGACAACTTGAAGGAAAGATGATGCTCCTTCAAATGCAGTGCATATACTCTTAGAGGAGTTTTGCATGTCATCATTTGGGATACTAGAGCTACCACATTATCTACCTTATCCTTCAAGGCAACAATCTCTGCATTCTTTCTCTCAATTTCTACATTTTTGTTTTTGACTTCTTGCTATAGCTTGAGTCTTTCCTTTTTCCACTCTTTCTTTTGCATTTCATTCCATAAGTTCAAGGCTACAAGATTCCATGAAAAAATGGGAGGTTTATGTTTCCCTACCAAGATCTTTCCTTTCATTGACTCATGTTGTTCAAATTTCCCCAGTTGTAGTGGTTCTTGTTGTTCATCTTGCTCTAGTTACAATGGTTCTTGATTTTCAACTTGATCTGCAAAATCTTATGTTTGCTTGTTCCTCAAAAATGTCTTCCACCTCAACATTTACCTGCCCCTTACAAGCTTCTATCTCCTTCCTAGGTGTTCTTCTGAGTCTAGGGCTTCTTTTTCGAGGCATATCAGTAGTTGGATCAACTATTTTTTATTTCTTTAGAGGGATTTTATGTTTCTCAGTAGCTACAGGAAGACCAGTGTCATCAACTTTTTGTTTCTTAGGGCTAGGTTTTGATTTTTCTGATGTTTGCTTCTTGGCCTTTCGTTTTCTAATTTCTGCATCTCATTTGTGCTTCCCCTTTTCTAATGGCAGCCCTAGTACAAATTGGAGTTTTAGGGAGAACATTGACATTAGGGTCTGAGGATGAACTTTCTTCATCTGAATATTCTGATTCAGAGGAGCCGATTTCTATTGTTGATTCAGCTACAAGAGGGTTTATGCTAAGGTTTGTGCCAGAGGTTGAAGCTCCAGGAGTGGTTTTAGAAACCTTCTCACCCCTACTAACCCTACAAGCTTGGGGCTGACCTCTATGACCCACATTCTCCACTTTGAACTGATCAATGCTTAAAAATCCTTCCCATAACATACCAAACACTTATTGTAAATAATTTTCAACTAACAATTTTATCAAATAGTGATGGGAGACAAAATTTTCCCTACCTTTTTATGTTTCAACTACCATGGTCGCAAGAAGGTTGTAAAACACATTGGGAACGTTCATCCTTTTGCCATGTCTCATATGGTTCAAGCGTTGAAAATGTACAGAATGGAGGCGTGACTGGCCACCCTCACAGGTGAGATATTTGATAATGTAGACGAAACTTGTTTCCATTTTTCTGACAGAGAAGTTCTCCTTGTTCCTTTCTTATCCACAACAAGCGGAGGATCACTAGGTTCAATGAATTTTTCCCTAGCTGACCTTGCATCCCTGGAAGTAGGCTATGGTTCTCCTTCAACAGTCAAGCTCGTTACTTCAACAATTCTCTCCTTAGTGGCTATAACTTCTAGCCCTTTTATCGTTGCCTTACCATCAGAAAGAGCCTGTGCAAATTCCAAAGCAATGTCCTCATTGAAACTGTCTAATTTCAGAAAGTAGTCCAACAATCCACAATTTCTGAATTTGGCTAGAGCGAGTGCATCCTACAGTATCACCTCATGAACTGTAGGTTCATTTCTAATCAGCTGACCTCCCATTGTTTCTACCCATACTCAGGAAAACACCTCTGCAATTTTTTTTTCCTACAATCCTTCTTCTGAAACCCAATTTCTTCTACTTCCTGCAACTCTTCTTCAGTGCTAATGCCAATGTCATGTGACTCTTCAATTTTCCATTTTAGTGACATTATGACTATGACTGAGGCAATAAAGAAACATAAATGGGGGTATCATCAAAGAAAATGATGGCAGTTCAGTGTCATATTATACATGCGAGCCATCATTTCAACTATATTAGCTCATTTCAAATTTGATGCCATGTTGGTGCATGGATGACATGTATGACACATGTACATGTGGGTTTACACTCCCCCCAACCTAAATTAGAGCATGTGTCTACATAGGCTGGGGTGTAATTATGAGGTGACAGGGTAGAGTACAAATACGTGCTATGCAAAATATCAACATTAATATACAACAATTAAACAAATGCATTTAAGATAATTAAGATATAAAAAAAAATCATGCACATACTTGAAAATTTGGAGTGTCATTTGCAAAGAATGTGGAAGGAAGTGCAGGTTACTTTAAAAGTACAGTTGAGCTTATTAAATGAAGTGGTGATGGAATGAAGTGATGGTGGAGCTATGGAAGAGAGAGAAAGGATGGAGATGGATGGGCGGATTGATTTATTGATGGAGAAATTGATTCCCACAAAAGTGGAAATCTTTATTATGATTGGATGCATACCTTGACTAGTCAGAAGGAGGGACACTAAGTCTGCTTCCTTCGGCTACAGGAACTTCAGAGGTTTGGTGTTGAACATATTTTTGTATGAATTCTTGTTTGGAAGTTGGCTTATGATATAACCTAAGATGGTGACCGTTGGCCAGGAGCTTGAATCTAATAGGGTCAATGGTTGTGAGTTGAACAACACCATTAGAGAATATCTATGCAACTTCATATGGTCCCAACCACTTGGTTTGTAGTTTTCCTGCATTATCTTGATACTTGGAATCATAAAGGATGCCCAGTCACCTGGATGGAACTTCTTTTCCTTTATGTATTTTTCATGCCATCTAATTCTTTGATTTTGCACCATCTCAAAATGATGAAGAGTCGACTTTCTCATTTCATCTAAGGCATTTAGTTGCATTATTCTATCCTTTTGTGCCTCGGATATGTCTATCCCAAGATCTAGTGCAGTTCTAAGAGTTTTATGCTCAAACTCTATAAGCATCATGGCTATTTTTCCATACAATAACTCAAAAGGAGTGAAACTAGCAATTGTCTTCCAAGTGGTTCTATAAGCCTAGACAACTTCTGGAAACCTATTTTCCCAATCTTTCAAATGAATGGCTACTATTTTGGTCAAAATAGCCTCTGTTTCCTTATTTGTCACCTCAGATTGGCCATTGGCTTGAGGGTGATAAGGGGTAGATTTCCTATGCCTTACATTATATTCATTAGCCAACGTTGTGACAAGAGTTGATGTAAATTGAGCCCCTTGATTAGTCACTATCTCTCTATGAACCCCATAGCATGTGAAGATTTCTTCATAGAGGAATTTTGCAACTTTATTGTCTTTGGCATGTTTCGTAGCTTTGACCTCAACATACTTGGTCACATAGTTAGTGCAAACCAGGATGAAAGACTTTCCATTTGATGGTGGATCAATTGGACCTACAAAATCAAGTCCCCATTTATCAAATGGTGTGATGACTATATGAGGGTATAGAGGCATCTCATCAAATTTGCTGGGTCGGCCCATCCTCTGACATTTATCACACTTCCTAGTATACTTTCTTGCATCCTTATGAAGTGTGGGCCAATAATACCTTGTATTAAGAATCTTCATTGTTGTTCTCTTAGCTACAAAGTGCCCTCCACAGGGTTCATTGTGGCATGCATGTAGTATATCATATGTTTCATCCTCTCTTACACATCTCCTCATCACATGATCTGGTCTAGTGTAGAATAAACATCCTACAATCCATGATAAAGGAAAAGTTTTCTCAATAAGAACCCTTCTCTCTTTTAGAGAGAAATGAGGGGAAACTCTCCTTGTAATTAACTAGATAATTGGCTATATTTGCATACCAAGGTGTATGCACACTGATGGAAAAAAAAATTTCATTAGGAAAAGAGTCATCAATGACTTGAGTGTCCTTTGATGTAGTCAATCTAGAGAGAAATTCTGCCACAAGATTTTCCTTGCTCGGTTTGTCAACAATGGTGATATCAAATTCTTGCATTAACAACAACCACCTTGCTACTCTACTTGAAATCATGGGCATATTCATGAGGTATCTTATGGTTGCATGGTCTGTATGAAAAAAGATCTGATGTCTTGTTATGTAATGCCTAAACTTATTGAGAGCATAGATGACTATCAACATTTCCTTCTTTGTCACTATGTAGTTAAAATCATCTCCTTGTAGGTTCTTGCTGACAAAGTAGATTGCATTCTCAATTGCTCCCTCTTTTTGTCCCAAGAAAACCCTTATAGAATAATTAGATGCATCTATGTGAATATGAAAAAGGAGCTCCCAATTAGGGCCTTTGAGCACAGGGGCATGGGTTAAGGTTGTTTTCAAATCAAAGAATGCTTTATCACAATATTATGTCCACCAGAACTCAATATCTTTAGTGAGAAGATTGTGAAGTGGTGCTTCCATCTTTCTAATATCTTTTATGAAGTGCCTATAGTATCTTGCATGTCCCAGGAAACTCCTAACATCTTTTTTCTTGGCAAGAATAAGAAGATTGGTAATCACCTCAATCTTGGATGGGTCCACTTGAATTCCTTTCTGGGAAATATAATGGCCAAGAATTACTCCTTCCTACATCATCATGAAGCATTTCTCAATGTTCAAGGAACTATTATGGTCCTCACATATCTGCAAAATTTTTCCTATATTTTCTAATGCTTCTACAAAATCAACACTATAGGTAGTAAAATCATCCATGTAGATATCCATACAATCATGTGAGATATCTGAAAATATACTAATGACTGCTCTTTGAAAGGTTGCAGGTGCATTACATAACCCAAATGGAAGTACTAAATAGGCATAAGTCCCCCAAGGATAGGTAAAAGTTGTCTTCTCTTGATCTTCAGGTGCAATTTGTATATGATTATAACCACTTAATCCATCTAGGAAACAAAATATTGCTTACTTGTAAGTGAATCCAGTACTCGGTCTATGAAAGGGAGGGGAAAATGATCCTTTTTGGTGGAAGAGTTTAGTTATCTATAGTCAACACAAACTCTCCATTTACCTCCCTTTTTAGGCATAATTACCAATGGGGACTTGTTGATGTGATTTTTGTGATCGCACCAACACAGAATAAAGTTTCCCAACAGATAACCTATTCTCTCTTGATCAAAATATCCAACACGCTAAGATTGTGAGAGATTTTGTGAGTTCAACTCCAAGATTTTGATAATGCAATAGAATACCCTTAGTTGGTTCATTGTGATTTTGTTGGTATCACGAGGGGACTTACACAATTGTTCGGCAGTTGATAGCAGACAACAAATTAAGGGTTTTCATGTAATTCAGATGATTTGGCAAGTAAGTGCAAATTTCCTAACGCTAACCAGAAATGAACTGAATTTAAATGTGTAGGGCCTAAGAAGTTTATGTTCTATCTACGAACGGGACACGAAATCAATCTCGGCAGACTTCAACCAAACTTTGCTCTGCCTCGTGTTGGACAGCTTACACAAAGTTGGTGCAATATTCAAGGGAATGGCAATAGGTTCTCAAGTTGCAATTCAACGTTAAGAAACCATCAAGACGACGCATGCCAAGACATAAATCACAACTAAAGTTAAGCTTGTAAAATTTTCCAATTGACCACACAAGGCGAACTTGTCGTCAGCAAGCTACTAGTGGTATGGACTAAAACGAAGTTGCCTCGATTAACACCACAAGTCCACAGCTAACATCTACTTGCATGAAAATGAAAATTATGCTACTTTACACTACGTGAAGTAGAAAGGATGAAGAAACCTTGCTAACTGCTTATAACAAAGATGAATTCACCATTCAATGAAAGATCTTTTATTACAATAGTTTTTCGCAACAATCTCTTACAAAGTTTTCAAAGGAAAACTTTCCTTCTCCTTCAAACTACGCTATGCTAAGCTCTACTCTCTAGTCTGATCTCTAAGCTCTACTGTCTATTGATACACAAATGAGGGGGACTCCCCCTTTTATAGATGGCCAAACCCAACTGACAGCTCAAATTACAATCTGCTAGATGGCCTAGATCGAGCCACCTCAGTCCTAAACAAGATTCACCCTAAAAACTGCCACCAAGAGGAGTGGGGTAATAAATGAGCCACTAATGGTCACCATCTTCTAGAAGATTCTCATTTTGAAACATGTTCACACTGTTCTTGTTCTTGACTGCAGAGTTGATGATTTTGATCAAAATGGCTTCAACTTCTTGGACTGGTATGGCAGGCACGTTCTCAATCTTGAAACTTTAGGGTTGTAACTATTTAACCTGTTTGACAACGCCCAAACCTTCTTCTTTTCCTATCTTGTACTTGATCATTTCTTGTCTTGGATTCGATTAATCCTCCTTACCACTCACCTGACTGTGTTGGGTGCAAGACTTAGCGATTTCTTGCAACTTTTCCTCCTTCATGATTTTATCATCTTGGACTATTTGCTTCATCACTTCAAGTCACCACCGCCTGGTCTCGACGCTCCTCCTAAAACAAGCAAGGAGAAGAGCATCATAACACTTCATAATATAAACTCACCTTACTTACCTAATTTTCATGCTTTAACTTCCAAGGGTTCGTCATTTTTCTCCAACCAACTTTTCTTTCTTCATGGTTTTTCAACATCTGCATGCCATTTTGATGCCCTCATCCTGATATTTGAGTTTTACCACAAATATCTGAGGGCATATTTAAGAGACACACTTTTAAAATCATCTTAGCTTCAACTGCATCCTCTTCACTTTTCAAGTTGAGGCGTTCACTCTGACATTTCATCCAACTCTGGCTCGAGCAAAAATGTTTTCATCAAGAATTTGATCAAAAATTATCTAGGCATCCAACTTCAAATTCATCCGCCAAGGCATTTTTAATACATTTTATTCCTTGCCTTAGAATTTTTTTTGAATTTTCCTTAGGAAAGTCATCAATCCCGTGCCCATCAAAAATATTCACCTCAGAATCCTTGGCAAGCTGTGGAAGACTTTGAAATCCATTCCTTGTCGAAGATCTCCAATACCCAGAAGAAAATTTTCTTTAGAACGCGTCGAATTCATGGGTCTACAAACAAAGGGGTACATTTAATTTTGTAAAATTTTGAACCTTAGAAAAATCATTTTCAACAAATTTAACCCAGTTCTTCATTCTTGTGAGTACTTTGTTGCTTCGACTTGAAATTTCTTATCAACCCTGTAATGCTGGCATCCTCTTACTTCTTCACTAGCAATCTTGTTCATATCCCAAGAAATTTCATCACTCCAAGTCTAGGCGTAATTGTCCTCTAGAGAGGTGGAAATATTGTGCCTTAGAAAAATTTAAAATTACTTAGCACATTTTGCACTTTGCCTTAGAGAATTTCATTCAACTTCAATCACTTTGCCTGCGAAGAAATTTTATCAACTCACTCAGCACAATTTTCTTTTGAATGCCTTTAGTGCATATTGTATGTCATGGAGAATATGCTAATTTCAATGCCTATCCCATTCAAATTACCTTCACCTTGGTGCATCTCATGTGTCATGGAGGATATTTTCCACACCTTAGTAACTTTCCCCTACCAACTTCACTTTGTTCAACATCAATGCCTTAGTAATTTTTTTATCAACCTCACCTTTATCTTGGGCACATTTCATGTGTCATGGAGGATATTAAAATTTGTCCTTTCTAGGCTAAGTTGGGCGCATTTTCAACATGGTGAAGGATAACTTCTAATGCCATCTTTGACCCTTTTACTTCCTTGTTAAGCATGGGCGCATTTCATATAGGCAGGAGGATGAAGCTTAACACTTAGCCATTTTTTAATAGCTCCTTCTTGTGAGGTGGGCACATATTGTATGATGAAGAGGATTTTGACTTTCAATGCCCTTGACTCTTCCTTGAATGTAAACATTTTGTCTTCACATGCCCTCATTTGGGCACATTTTACACATAGAGGAGGATGAACTTCCAACACCTTTTGGCCTCTTTGACTTCCTTTAAACATGGTGCATTTGAGGGGGTGAGAGGGATTTGTTTCAACACTTAATTTTTTTTTGCGTGCTATTACCTTGAGGTGGGCGCATTTGGCCTAAGGAGGTGGATGAAACTTTAACTTAGAATAATTTCTTCACATTCCCAAGGCAAGTTGGGCGCATATGGAGGCATGAACAAGACGAAATTCAACACTTAAACATTTTCCATCGCCTTGGCATGATGAAGGCGCATTTTATATGTGGAGCAGGACGAGACTCAAACTTTGAAGAAATTTAGCTTCCTGCCAGCTTGAGAACTAGTGCACATTTTTCAGGGTAGTGAAGGATGAACTTCAACACTTAGCAACTTTTTCCATTTGCTTTTGCCTATTTATCCATGCCTTGATATTTATAGTAAGTCTTTCAATTTTCACACTTTTGAAGCTCGGATCGATTTGAAATTTTAAGCACAGGACCTTCATGACCTTGTCAGCCTATCCACACTGCCATCTTGAACTGGAGTACTAAAAATGGTATATTTCTGAAGGTGATTTACTATTTATAGTCATTGCCTATTTATGAGGTCTCCACAACTCTGTTTGACTTGAAATTCTAATGACGTACTCCTCATTAGATGACCTACCCGTTGACACTGGCGCTTGCTGTTGGTTTACTATTTTTAGCCAGTTTCTGAAATGCCTTACAATAAATATTAAGTGCTCTGATTTCCTTCAAATTTTACCGGTGGATAGCTTGAAAGATGTTGATAGCGGTGGGATACACTGATTTTCAAAAATTCTGGCATTTTACCCCTCTTTTCATTTCCTGAAGTTGGAAACCCTAATCTGACTTGCATGTATATCAAATGTCCTTTGTTTGACTCTGTTTCTATTGCATTATATTTTGTTTGTGGTATTGATATGCTAGGAAGCGGCTGCTAGAGTTCATCTGCTAAAAATAGTAAGTTTTGAGAAAACTGATCATCTTGCTTTGCATGTCACATCACTACAAAGCTTTCGAAAAACCCATAAGGAATCATCAGACATGCAAAGAAAACCTTGACATGCAAATCCTAAAAATAGCCTTTGAAGGCTGAATTCTAAAAGTCATTATCTCCCTTTGCATGTTACACCATTGTGAAGGTCTCTGAAAACCCAAAAGGAATCTTCAGACATGTGCTGAAAAACTTTGCATAAAACCCTGAAATTTGCTCTGAAAGTTGAACTACTAAAAATAGTAAGTTGTTTGTTTCAGCTCAAAATTTACAGATGAACAGCTTGATGTGTTATGGATGCAGTGTAACTGTCAAAACTTCAAGAATGCTGATAGAATGCTCTGAATACCACACTTACTAAAAATTGTAAGTCGTCAGAATCTGATGAAACTTCAGTGGAAACTTGTTGGAAGCATACTAACATCAACGTTAATCTCTGTTTTCAATTTATTCACCTTGTTTGACCACAAATTGGTTGGAAAGTTCAAAACCCTAATTCTACAAACTTGGCCAAAATTCACATTCAAGCTCAAAGGCGGGCACATCCTAGGAAAGATAGACGGCAAAAAATAGAGACGACAACAAAACAACCCAAAAGCAAAGCCAAAAGACCGAGACAAAGCAAAAATTAGGGGGTCCCCATTTGCAATGCGGAAATGTGTGAAAAAGGTCACAACAAGACACTCATTGGCTATCTGAGATAGGGTAGATAAATCCTGCATCCAATAACTTTTGTAGTTCCTGTTTTACAATCTCCCTCAATATAGGGTTGATTCTTCTTTGTCGCTGCCTTACTGGTGTGCAGTCATCTCTGATGTGGATCCTATGAGTACAAAGCTTGGGATCCAATCCTTTCGTGTCATGGTAATCCCATGCAAATGCATGCTAATGGGTCTTCAATGGGTTTTTCATGGACAATTGTTGTTCTTGACACAGCTTGTTGTTAATATTCAATTTTTTTCCTTCTAAAACTTGTACTTATGTGATCAACTCAATCATAGCTATTTCACTAATGCTTGGCATTTTTAGTTCATGTGGTAACAATGTATGAAGCATATATGTTGCTATAGGAAGTTCAGGAGCAGGAAAAGTGGGCAAAAGTGTCTGCAATGTAGTGCTTCTCCCATCATAAATAGTCATGTCCTCTGACTGACATCCAATGCAAGCATCTGTTGTAGCTAACCATAGCCTACCTAAAATAATGGGATAACCTCCCAATGTAGCTTTAGGGGAAAGGATCATGAAATATGTTGGGTACTCCCAAGAGTCTAGAGTTATAACAAGGTCTTCTACTATACCATCTGGTTTGATAGTGGAACTATCAGCAAGCTACAGGACATTAGGAGTAGGTCTTATATTTGCAATATTTAGTTGTTTTAGGACATCCTTAGTCATCAAATTGATCCCTGCTCCCAATTCAATTAGAGAATTCTTTACTTGGATTCCATTTATAATGACTCCTACCACAAGACTACCTGGGTTAGTGTATTGAGGAACAGTAACTTTCCCAAGCATGATAACTGCCAACTATCCTACCACATGAACGGTAGTGGGGTCCTTCTTTTTCCTCCCTATATTTTTGAGATATGCTTCCTCGATTTCCCTGCTATATATGGGGACATCTTTTATGGCCTAGAACAAAGGTATCTTCACACATATGTGTTTCAATTGGTGCAAAATATCAAAGGTTGTTTCTTCGTTCTCTTCTTTTTGTTTCACAACTTCTAACCTTTGAGGAAATGGTGGGTTTTGGTCAGACTATAGTTCAAGATTTTTAGGCACATTTGACTGAATAAGGACATTCTCATGTTCCTCTTCTTCCATAGGAAGCTCGATGATGATAGGAGTGGAAGGAGTTGGAAAAGTGGTTCCTAAACGTAGATGAATGTCACTCACACTCACAACATATGTAGGGAATTGATTAGGATCTATAGAGTAGACTGGTTGTTGGTATGGTTTGTTATTTGGGTTAGGTGTGGGTTGAGATGGTAACTGAGTAGGTCTAGGTGTGTTATAACTTGAGCTAGTAGGAGGAGGCATTATCGCAGGCTGTTGAGGCAGTGGAGGTGGCTACATGTAACTAGTTGCCTAGTTTGGCCATTATTGTCCTCCCCTCCATTGAGATGTCTACTGTGAGTTTCCTGGAGGTGGCTACCAATTCCCCTAGAATTGTTGCCACTGGAGTGGAGATTTTTGGTAATTGGGCCAAGTGTTTGGAGGTTTGTTCCAAGGCTGAGGTGGATATCCTCCATAGTTGGATGGGTATGGGGGTTGTCATTGTTTACCAAATGCATAGGAATTGAAATAAGGTCCTCTAAAAGATAATGGATCTGGTGGCATACCTTGTCTTGGAGCCCATGGTCTTCTTTGTGTAATGTAGAAAACTTGATCATCATCAACCTGAACTAGCCTGAATTCTGGTGGAATATGCTTGTTGTCAATGTTGGCTACCATTTTACATCTGCAGTCCTTTTGTCTGCAATGAGGAAAATATTCTGCCAACATTTCCTCTGCCTCCTCTTGTTTCTTCTTTGCTTAAAGAGTGTTTAGCTAAGTAGCCATATTTTTATGATATCCTACTTGAAATCTTCCAACAAATGAGTGATCTCCATCCTTGAAACTCTATTGGTGGAGGATTTACCCATAGAAGATTGGTAACCTCTTCCTTTATTCAAATCTGCCCTAGAATAATTCTGACATATCTTCTTAATATCATCCCAGGGAACTTTGGTGATATCTCCTCCTCCCATCAGGTCCAGAGCATCAATAAAGCTCTCATTGATCCCTCTAAGGAAGAGAAACTTTTGAGACTCTTCATTAAGTGCGTGGTGTGGATATTTCTATAGAAAAAATAAGAATGTTTAAATATAGTCCTCCAAGCTCTCATCTTCCTTTTGCTACATCTTGAAGATATCATCTCCTCTCATATCACTGCCCCTACAATATTCTTTATACTTCTCAAGATTTTTTTTTTTCATATCATCCCAATTCTCCACGGTATTCCTATCTAAGCTCATGAACCATCTTAATGCAACTTCTTTCAAGGTGGTAGGAAACAATTTAAGCCTATGAGCGTCAGTGGTATAGTCATAACTTCTACAGAGGATATCAAACTAAAACAAGAAAGTGTCAGGATCTTCTATTACAAGCCCATAGAACTTAGGAAGAACTGAAGCATGGATGTTCTTGAGGTTATCAACTTCATTCTAATGAGTGATAGGAAATGGAAAAGATGGTTGGTTAGGTCTGTTTGGATTTGCATGAGCCATATTTGCTTGATGGAGTGCCAAAGCAAATGGATTATTAATTAGGGTTTGGGCAGCTTGGTCTTTAGAGGAAGTTTCATAATTGGTCAAATTGGGAAATGCATCAGAAAAAGGACGTGCCTCCTCTTCTTCCTTGTCTCTTGGTTGATTTTGAAACTCAACTAGCTAGTTATCAGGATTAGGGTCATTAGGAAGAAATCTCCCATGAGCATCTCTTCTCCTACTTCTATGCATGCAGTAGTAACTCAGTATCAACCAACTCACATAAAGAATTAGTGAAAGAATAGCAGATCATTACTTTCCTCAAATGAAGGGTATGCTAAGAATAGACTTCAGAGATACTGAAACAAGAAAGGAACTAAAAATGACTCCAAGGAACTTCCTAGTTTGACACCATCCCCGACAATGACACCAAAAATGTTGGCCTCCTTTAATGGTTCAATAACTAATCTTTAAATTTGTAACTTAGAGATTAGACACCTACACTAAGTAGTTATCTTAATCATCATGAAGGTGCATTTCATTATCAACCCAGGGACGTAAACTTGAAATGGGTCATCACTGTATGTGCACTAGGAATCAACTGTAGTCATCCTTAAACTAGAAAAGAAACAATGTTGGAAAGGAATTAACATAAGCATTGAGCATGAATCAACAACTACACTGGGCATCAACAACTGAACTGGAAATGGATGAAAGAAATAGAAATCTCAACAAATAGACATGAAACTACTCTATCTACCTTGGCTGTAGGAACAATCACAAAACAAAGTTCTAATGGCTACAAGAACAAACAATTGTTGAAACTGAAACCAGTTACTAAATAGAAAAATAACTATTAAACTATATGGATGGAATTCTCACCAAGTGGGCCCCCTTGAGTGAATATTCCTTAAGCTAAATTAGATGCAACAACTCTTAATATCATTTTATTCCTTGAAAACATGATTACAACATATCAACAATATGACTGTATTACTTAAACAGAAAATGCAAGTACAATCTTAGAACATCCAACCTTGTGAAAAGGGGCATCTGACCATTATTTATAGAGGTAAAAGATTCTAATTAACCCTAACTAACTAGGCAGTCGACTCCAACAAAATAGGAGGATTCCATTTATTGAAAACATGGAAAAGAGAGGGAGGAAGTTATGCATACACTAGATTTAGTCAAAGCAGACTTGCCTCAATGAGGATCCAACACAACACACTCCCTAGATTTTCTCAACTAACAAACATGATGATTTAAAAGGTAGTTACTTCCATACAAGCCAGGAATTTCCCTCCATTGAGAGTTTCCCTCCATTGACCTCTTTAATGAACATCTTTTGACTTCCTTAGCAACTAACCAGCTAGCAGGAACTCCTACTTTGTAGGCTTCATTTATATCAGCATTTTAGAGTGAACTTGCATAATAATATTAGCATGCAAAAAACAATTACATATCCATAATTACCTTAAAGTAACATCCATTCAACCACATGTAACATTAACATAGATAATCCACATAACATGTTAATATCATCAAAAGTCACAAGGATAAGTTCACACCCAAGGTTCATAAATCTAGGGAAATAACATGGAGAATGTCAATAACCAGGTGCCAAAGTCTATAGTATCAACAAAAAAATATGATAAACCCTATCAAAATTGAGCCATTAATTGGACTCATCAATGAGTTGCCTCAGTTGCTAAGAATGAGAAAAAATGGGGGATGTATTAGAAGATTGGAAGGTGAGACCCCCTCAAGAGGGCCATAGAGTTGCATGGGGCCCATGGATATCTTGTGAAGAAAATGGATGAGGATGAAATGATAAGATTAATTGACATGGTGAAAGTTGGAGACAATGTATACACCATAATTAAGGATAACATATGACATACAAGGATTGACATGCTAACTAATGTCAATTAGGTTATTGTCTTAGATGATGCAAGATATCATAAGGACACATATTTGATGATGATGTCTCAAGACTATTAATTGGAGTATGGTGGCACATGGTTGATGGATGTGATGGAGGATAAAAAAGGGAAAGGAATATAAGAAGGGGTAGTGGTCAATTATGGAGAAGAGAAATAACAACAATGATTATGAAAATATGAATATTATCAAAGTAACATATTATGCAAGGAGCAACCTAGTATTTGTTGTAGCATTAACATTATGCAACATGATATAAGTAATTATGATGATAGTGCACCATATGCATAAGAACTAACACAAAACACACAAATTACAAACAATACAATGATCTAGTGGGCACATTGTCATAGAACACCATAATATAAAGGTGTTAGGATAGGTGACATTATAATTTCTATCCTAAGTTGATAATTTTGTGTCTCCACATTCTTTGGAAAGTGTTCTAGAGGATGAGGGGCAAAATATTTATTATTTATTTCCCTATGATAAATTGTAATTGCATTCAAAGAGGTGGACCCACTATGGTGATAGTTACAAAGCATCTTGGGAGCATATTCCTTTTGGACGTCCGGCTTCTAGGTGGGGACCATCTAGAAGTGCATGCTCTTGCATGTTATTTTCATGTTATCCTAGGTTGTGCACCTAAGCTTGCATGTTCTGCGTTTGAGCCATCCCAACCGTCGAAGAGTTATGGAGCACTTAGTATTGACCAATTTTCATTGGCTATGGGTTAGGCGCCCATGTCAAGGCCATGTGAGCATTTAATATTTTTCACCATGTTTTTGGGATATTCACTAAGGGGGCATGGGTTTTTCTAGGTTCTTTTTTTTTTTTTGAGATACCATTTATGGTATTCTCTTCCACAAACTTCTATATATTGGAGCATTGAGATGGTGGTTTGTAGAGTTTGTTTGCAAGTTGTCAGAGTAACGAAAGTGTTGCCAAATTTTAGAGAGGATTATTGTAATGATGTACTTCCTTGAAGATTAATACATTGGATCTCTTTGGGTGTAGTATTTTTTTCTTGAAAGGGTTTCTCCATGTATATCTTGTGTCACTTGTGATTCTCAACTTGTGGTATTGTTGATTTTCTTTCATTGTTACAATTTTTAATCACATATTTGGTAATCTTCAATACATATTTCAGATTTTCAAACACATACTTAAGCTCATATTGTTGCGCCTTAGATTTCCAACATTTGGTATTAGAGCTAATAGTTTTTTTGAGAGAGGGAAGCCTTTCTCTTAAGTGTTGAAGGCTTTTTGTTGTAGTGGGAGCATGTGCATTATGGGTTTTGTAGATTTGTGAAGAAGATTGAAAACCATGGCTTCTACCTCCCATCTAGATATTGATAAATTCAATGGCACTAGTTACAGGATGTGGAAGTTGAAGATAGAAGATCTCCTTGAATAAAGAGATCAGTGGTTGGTAGTTTCGAATGGAAAGAAACCAAAATCAATGTCTGATGAAGATTGAAAGAAAATGGACATGAACGCATGAGAAAAAAATTGGTTGTGTCCTGCAGATTTTGTCCTCCTAAATATTTTAGAAGAATCTACCACACACAAGTTGTGGAGGAGGATAGGTGAAATTTACCAAACTAACTAACAAATAAGTTGTATCTCAAAATATATTTGTATTCTTTGAAAATGAAGGATGGTGATTCTATTGTAGAACATTTAAATTCTTTAATATAATTATAAGTCATCTTGCATCAGTAGATGTTAAGATAGAAGAAGAAGATAAATGTATTTTGTTTCTTTTTTCTTTACCCAAATCTTGGGAAAATCCTATTGTTTCCATAAGTGGTTGTGGAACAGAACCGAAGATGGATAGTCTCATTGCTATACTTCCTTTAGAAGATATGATGAGAACTTCCATGAATGTGGGCTCCCAAGATGCCTTGCATGTGTGAGGAAGGTCCAAAGAAAAAGGAATGCCTAAAGGGGACAAAAAGAGAGGCAAGTCTAAAGAATATTCTAAAATCCCTGGGAAGAGTAGAGTAAAGTGTTCGAATTTTGGTAAGAAAGGACATGTGAAGGAGTGCAAAAACAAGAAAAAGAGTTCAAATACTTCCATGGAAAAGTCTTCAAAAGATGGTGATTCTAATGCTTTTTTGCTTTTTGCTAACACTGTTAGTAATGATGCTTGGCTTATTGATTTAGGTTGCTCCTACCATATGAATCCTCACAAGGAGTGGTCTACTTCATAGTCAACTTATGATGGGGGAGAATTTTTCCTTGGTGATAACATCACAAAGAAAATTCTTGGTAAGGGAAAGGTAAATTTTTTCTGTGTTGGAAGGGTTAAAACCCTTAATGATGTTTTACATATTCCAGGACTTGTGAGAAATTTACTTTCAATATCCAAGTTGAATGATTCTAGAATGCATGTGGTATTTGACAAGTTTGGTTGCAGCTTGGTAAGAAGGATTTTGGTGATTGCTAAAGGATCTTAGATTGGGACTTTGTTTAGGCTTAATGCCTCCACTTTTTGTAACTTTTCCAATGTAATTGACATTGAAAATGCATGTATGTTGTGGCACCATAGATTGGGTCACAAAAGTGAAAAGGATCTTAAGACCATTTTGAATAAAAAATTGGTTGACAATATTTCTAATTATTTAGTTGGCAAAAATGATTTTTGTGAGCATTGTGTGTTTAGTAAACATAATATATCATCATTTCCTAAATGGAACTAATAAAGCTAAGAGATTATTAGAGATCATTTATTCAAATGTGTTTGGACCAATGGATGTTGAATCTTTAGGAAAATATTATTATTATGTTACTTTCATTGATGATATCTCAAGATGCACCTAGATTTATTTTATACATGCAAATATGAGGTTTTCACTAAAGGAATTTAAAGCCTTAGTTGAGAAGCAAACAAATTATAAGATAAGGGTGTTGAAATCTGACAATGGGGGTGAATATTGTTCTAGGAAATTTGATGAGTTCTATAAGCATGTAGGTATTTAAAAAAAAAAAAACTACTCCTTATACACCCCAAAAAATGGGGTAGCAGAAAGAATGAAATGAACCTTGATGGAAAGAGCTAGGAGCATGTTGAGTGGTGCTAAGCTTGATAGATGCCTTTGGGCAGAAGCTACAAGTACTGCATGTTATTTGATTAATAGATCTCCTTGTTCGTCTCTTGTTGATAAAACTCCTTATTCAAGTGCGGATAGGTAGAATGCCTTATGTTTCACATTTAAGGGTCTTTGGTTGTGAGGATTTTGTTCATGTGCCTCAAGAGAAGCGTTCAAAATTGGATCCAAAAGCATAGAAATGCATCTTTTTTGGATACAATGAGAGTGTAAAAGGCTATAAGCTTTGGAATCCACTAACCCCTAAAATGGTTTTCTCTAGAGATGTAATTTTTAGGGAGTTTAGAGCTTACTCAAGTGAAGAACAACCAAAGGAGAAAGATAAGACAAAAATAGTGCATTTAGAAACAAAGATTGAGAAGTAGGAAGATGCACATGTGGAAGAACAATAAAATGGATTTGAGGACGGAGAAGAAGAAGAGGGTTCAAAGAGTTCAGATGATGTGTAGGATGAGCATGTAGAAGAAGAAGGGCAACAAGAACCCCTTACTCCTACCTTGAGAAGATCTACAAGACACCGAAATATAGTTGATAGTTATGACCCATCTAATTACCATTGTGTATTTTCTTTGTTGAGTACTGAAGATGAACCTAGATCCTACAGGGAGGCTCTTTCTTTAGAAGATAGTGAGTCTTGGATGCAGGCCATGCAGGAGGAGATTATGGATTTGGATAGCTGTGATACCTACAATCTTGTGAGATTTCCCAAAGGAAGGAAGTCCATTGGTTGCAAGTGGTTATTTAAAAATAAATTTGGAGTAAATGGTCAGTTAGAGCAATACAAGGCTAGATTGGTGGCCAAGGGCTACTCCCAAAGAGAGAGAGTTGATTTCGATGAAATTTTCTCTCCTATTGCTAAGTTAACTTCTATTAGATTCCTATTATCTATTACTGTTGCTTATGATTTTGAAATAGCAAAAATGGAAGTTAAAACTGCTTTCTTGCATGGGGATCTTGAGGAAGAGATTTATATACAACAACCTGATGGTTTTGTTTTGAACGGAAGAGAATACTTGGTTTGTAGGTTAAAGAGATATTTATATGGTTTGAAACATTCAATCATGATGTGGTACCAAAAGTTTGATGCCTTTGCATTGAAGTTGGATTTTATTAGGAGTGAGGAGGATCATTGCGTTTATATTATGGTTATTGATGATCAAATACTAATAAAATTGTCTTGTATGTTGTTGACATATTGTTTAAACATAACAAAAAGGTGATGATTAGGGAGCTTAAGACTTAGCTTTCTAGCACATTTGATATGAAGGATTTGGGGGCTAAAAAATATATCCTTAGGATGGAGATCAGTAGGAATTGAGCTCATAGAAAGCTTTGGTTAAGTCAGACTAAGTATGTTGATACCATTTTGTAGAGGTTTAGTATGCATGACTGTAAACCAAATAATATTCCATTTCTAATTGGTACTAAGTTGAGTTTAGACATGTGTCCTAACTCCAATGATGATTTTTAAAAGATGTAGATAGCATTCCTTATTCTAGTGTTGTTGGTAGTTTGATGTATGCAATGGTTTGGACTAGACCAGATATAACCCAAGTAGTGGGAGTCTTGAGTGGGTTTATATCTAACCCTGGTAGAGAGCATTGGACTTTTGTTAAGAGGGTGTTTAGATATTTGTGTTGTACTTCAAATTATTGTTTGGTTTATCATGGTACTAATGATGTGGTTACGTCATTGGACATACAGGGTTTTGTTGATGTAGATTGGGCAAGTGACTTAGATAGTTGAAGGTACACTAGTGGCTATGATTTTACTTTGTTTGGAGGTGTAGTGAGTTGGATGAGTAAAAGACAACCTATGGTTGCATTGTACACCATCGAAGAAGAGTATATGATTGCTACACATGCCTCTAAGGAGGCAATTTGGTTACAAAGACTTGGTAATGTTATTGATTTTGATTGTAGGGCAGTGAGGATTGGATGTGATAGTCAGAGTGCCATATGTTTAGTGAAAAATCCTATGTATCATGATCGTACTAAGCATGTGGATGTTCAATGACACTTTGTACAAGAAATTGTTGAGAATAGTATGGTCTTGATTGAGAAGGTTGACACTTTGGACAATTTTGCATATTCTCTCTCGAAGCCAATGACCATGAATAAGTTCTCTTGGTGTAAGAAGGTCATGGGCCTTGATCACTGTACTTGATTATATTTTATTTGTATCTCATGGATGTAATTGCAATGTATAATGTCAAGTGGGAGAATGTTAGGATAGGTGACATTATAATTGTTATCCTAAGTTGATAATTGTGTGTCTCCACACTCTTTAGAAAGTGTTCTAGAGGACATGAGGGGCACAATATTTGTTAATTATTTTCTATAAAAAATTGTAATTGCATTCAAAGAGGTGTGACAGTTACAGAGCATCTCAAGAACATATTCCTTTTGGGCATACAACTTCTATGTGGGGACCACCCAAAAGTGCATGTTATTTGCATGTTATCCTACCCAAGCTTTCATGTTTTGGGTTTGATCCGTCAGAGAGGTATGGAGTACTCAATATTTACCAATTTTCATTGACTATGGATTAGGTGCCCATGTGAAGGCCATGTGAGAATTTAATAATTTTCACCATGTTTCTAGGCTATCCACTAAGGGGGTGTGGGTTTTCCCAAGTGGTTTTGCTTGTTGTTTCAAGATACCATTTGTGGTATTCTCTCCCACAAAATTCTATATATTGGAGCATTGACATGGTGGGTTATAGTGTTTATTTGCAGGTTGTTAGAGTAACGAAGTGTTGTTGGATTTTAGAGAGGATTGTTGTATTGATTTACTTCCTTGAAGATTAATACAAACATTGAATCTCTTTGGGTGTGGAGTTTTTTCCTGAAAGGGTTTCTCCACGTATATCTTATGTCACTTGTGATTCTCAACTTGTGGTATTTCTGATTTTCTTTCATTGTTGCAATTGCTAATCACATAATCACATATTTGGTAATCTTGAATACCTATTTCAGATTTGCAAACACATACTTAAGTTCATGTTGTTGCAAGTTTTACCTTGGATTTCCAACAAAAGGAATATGGTGACTATTATAGTGTGTTTTATGAAGCACTAACATTTTAACAAATGACCACACACAAAATATAATGTAGACAATCAAATAAAAATATGTAAAAACCATGAGTTGGTAACTAGTGAAACATTGGAGCCAAGGGTGGATGGGGTGAAGGGGGATAGGAGGAATGATGATAAATGGGGGGGGGTGGATTTTGAGGGGGGGTGGAAAGGTGGGGGAGAGGAGAGGATGGCCAATTAAAAACAAGGAGGGGACAAGGAAATGTGGTTTAATGACCTGAACAAATGTGGTGCGATTATGGAAGAGGATGGGAAGAACATGCCCTAGCAATGATATATATGGGATCTAATCTATGAACCAAGATTCCCAACCTACATAAACACAAGAAATAAACAAAATATTAGCTCAAATGCAAGTTAGTATCATGATTCCCCAAGAAATCCATTTAAATTGCAATGAAAAGGAAATGAAATGAAAAACATAAACAAACACAAGCCAAAGATATTAAATCCTATTCAAATGCAATGCAAACTCTTGATCTCTTGGGGGAGTTGGTGCCAAATTGATGTGGAAATTGGCCTTTTCCCAACTCCTATGCAAGCTTTGTTGATTGGTGATGAAGAGTGATCCACTTTGTTGATGATTGAAGTGTGCTCCAAGATAAAATCTGCATAACCTAGCTATAAAACTCAATGGGATGGATGAAGAATGCTATGAATTTGAGTATAGTAAGTTTACTCAAGTTGTGGATACTAAAATGAGGAATGAAGCCTCTTATTTATAGAATGATAGGATGGAGAAATTCCCAAAATGAAGCAATGTGAGACTAAAATTCAACCAATGGCAAGGTGCCACTTGTCAAGATGAGAATGGTTGAGGGATGTGCACATTTTGATGAATGTGCCCATAAATGCAATTAGGTGATATTTGAAATTAGTGAAATGACATGTAAGAGGGAAAAGGAATGTCCTAAATGCCACTTGGCTCAAGGCAAAATGACTTATTAGGTGCAGTTAATGTCTTGTTGGAAGGACAAAGTCCACTCGGATTTGAATTCAAATTTGAGAGAATATTCCTCCATTATGCCATGTTGAGAGAAAATAGGGATTTAATAAATGAATTAAATCTATTTTCATGTGCAAGTGGCAAAAGCTAGAGGATGGGACATGGATTAGGATTAAATTAATCAAGGTTTAATTAATTTAATGAGAGATTAGCTGATTTGACCATTTGATTTAGATTTTTGGATTTAAATAAATCAAAATGAGAGGAATAATGATTTTATACTTAATTAAATAAGATTTGATTTATTTAATTAAAGAGGATGGTGCTAGCTTTAAATCAAATAAAGATTAATTTATTTAATTTATATGAGATGACTTTAGAGATTAATTAAATAAAATGAATTATTTAATTAAAAGAGGGGCTATAGGATTAATTAAACAAAGTGATTTATTTAATTAATAGGAGACGATGACTTAATTAAATAAAAAATGATTTATTTAATTAAGAGATGAAATGTGATGAATTTAATTAATAAATATTATTTAATTAAATGACAAGCAAGGGAGATGATTTAGGATGAATTGGTGTTAGTAAGATCAGGATCAGGCGTATATGATCAATCGATATATTTTCAATGTCTACATAATCCATAGACAATGTTAGTAAGGGGGTGGCCCTAGTTAAGTACAAAATAAAGTAAAAGGGATATGTGTGGTGAAAATTAAATGGAATGGGTGAGGGATGTAGGTGAATGGAGGGTGATATATGCATAGGGATGACAAGGAGAAAATTTATGGAGTGTCGTTAGATGAGAAATTTGACAAAGGAGGATAAGGTAATTATGTGATGCATGTGCATATTCATTAGTGATTATTGATGATGGTTTTATTGGATTCCTTAGCTTAGCTATTACCTTATAGGTAGTATGGGCCAAACTACTTGTGCTTGAGATGGAATTTCTCACAAATGAATCACACTTCATGGTTTTTAAATGATTGTTCATTATCAATGATGATGGTGGATAGGATACCAAAGTGACAAATGAGGTGATTAAGAATGAACTTGTCTATTTGGGTTCAAAATGGTTTTGACCCACTTGGTTAAGTATTTAGTACTATTGATAATGGATTTATGTCCATTAAAGGATGTGGGATTAATCTTTCCAATAATGTCAAGATCCCTTGTAGAAAATGGCCATGGAGTAGTAATAGGATGTAGAGCTTGTGATAGAGCATTTATTAGGTCCCCATTCTTTTGAAAATCTAGAAATTTATTCACATGCTAACACACATTTGATTCTATGGTAGGCCAATATAATCACATTTAAAGGAGCTGCTTGGCTAGGAGCATGCCATTTGTATGAGCACCACAAATACCATTATGTACTTCTTGAAGTGCTAAGTTAGCCTCATATACATTGATATGTATAAAAGTTTCATAATATCCTCTAGTGGAGATCTGAGTTGTAGACCCCAAATTCCTAAGGTTGGATAGTATCCTAGGGATCAGGGGTGGCAAACTTAGGAAGAATATCATAAGGCCTATATTCAGTATTAGGAAATGAGAACCAATTAATAAGGTGGGTAAGACCTCTTTCACTTATGGTTCTACAAGACCAGGGGGTTTCCTTGAGGTGTTGAATTATATGATATTACATGGAATGAACAATCATCTTGCTATAAACCATACCCAATACATAGTGTACCCCTATTTTAATTATCACAAAATACTTATGTGTTGGTTTGAAAATGCAAGGCTATGCACCTATATACAACAAAAAAGGTTTACTATGTAAAGTGTTTAAAATATGGATACAACAACCTCTATTGTTATTATGCACTTATACATGGAAGCTAGAAAGACAACACAACTAAAAATGTACATATAATGTTTAATTTATTAAAAATGTGTTGAAGTGATGGGATACACAACAAAATTCAGATTGATGCCTATGTTCAATTGGGAACAAAGTATAGATTTTATGCAAAATATGTAATAGCTAAAACCAAATAGTATACCTTAACCAAGACATACTTGAAGACTATATTTATTCAAATGCACACATAAACTAGGTTCTACACATGCAAATGAATAAATAACATAAATTTTATAACTTTATAGGAGTCCAATTAATAATATAGTAATAAACTTGTGTATTTCATAACTTTATAGTAATAACTTTATAGGAGTCTAATCAAGAAGACATGACAACAAGCCTAAATTATTTAGTAAGGGTGTATCAATCCCTATGGGCCCACATGTTACCATCTACCAAGGGTGTGGGTAGCTAGGGAATGCAAGGTCATGTACCACCTATGCAACCCTTATCTTAGAGGCTAAATCCTTACCCAAGTTTAGCTCTACCTCTAACACTTAAAGGCACATTGTGGGTAACTTCTTAGGCCTAATAAGTATTTGATGTACACCACATAAAAAGATGGTTGATGGTCTTATGCTAGGATAAACAATGTTTTCTAAGGTATCCCCAACATACCTCAAGGGTATGTGGGTTCTAGATCCTTGAATTAGAGCTCATATAAAAGCATGTAGAAAATAAATGTTACTTCACCTTGTGTCTTGATGAAATGCCCGCCCCCCCAAGGCTACATCAAACATAATGATGAATCTTTTGAGGTACAAATTATATTCTTCCCCCTTTATATACCCTACCAAATTCATGTGGTTGAGGTTTTCCTCTAGAGTGATGAAATCCCTAGACACAACTCTTAGACTTTAAAAAAGAAAAAACTTTTGATCCTCAAGATTTCCCTACGGTGCGAGAGAAAAGCATACACAGATATCACAACAAGATTAAAATACTTGTAAATTAATTAACCCAAATTAAAATATGAAGGTGAATTTTAGTCTCAATTTTAAATGTGAGCAAACAATTACAAAAGAAAATGCACCCAAAAAAAAGAGTCAATAATTAAATATTTGACATACATCTTGTAAAACCAAAAAAAAAATAGTTTAGAAGGTATGTCTCACACAAGTGTTTCAAGTTGCACACAAAAGGGTTAGATATTAAAATGATGAGAGTTGGGAAATTGTAGAACTACCAAAATATAGAGTGCATATGCTAAATTGTAGATGGATATGTAAAAGGATATTGCATAAAGTTTATACCTAAAAGCATTAATAATCAGACATGGGGCGAATCCACTAAAACATGATACAAAAACACCAAAATGTAAGAAATAAAAAAATTATATTTGAGGGTTAAACCACTAAGTTATGTAGTGCATACACTGCACTAAAATCACATCCGTCGAAACATAGTCATTGAGGGTAGAATCGCTTAGTTCGGTAGCACCTAAAATGCGTTGAAATTGCATTCGTTGAAACAGAGTCACGTCACTAGTTTGAAAGCATACGGGTATGATTAGACTATTAGCTCATAAATATGGTAGTATAATATTAGCATGAAAGTGTGTCATGAAACAAAAGGGAAGGAATCTTATTAAATAGATTTCTCAAGTGGAAAATAGAGGGTCAAGATGTAAAGTTGGATAGAGGGCTAGATTTAAAGTCACATGGAATGAAGTCTTAACATTGTGAGAAGTGTCATAAGGGAGAGAAAGATCTGATATCAAAGGATTTGATTGTTCAAGGTGTAGGACTAAATGAGAAAAGGACAACTAACAAGTGAGGTAGAAAACTATAAGCATGCTCACACATGTGAGAATTTGAGGTGGATATGAGTCAAAGGTCAAGGGGCGAGGTGGAGGATTAGCATATTCACACGTGTGAGCAAAGAGTGAGATGAGTTAACATTCTCACATATGTGGGAGCATGAGGTGGGTTGAGGTGGAAGTCAAAATATATTTCAAAGATGGCATGCTCGCATATGTGTGAGCAAGGAGTGGGATGGGCTAACATACTCACACATGTGGGAGCATCGACAAGATTGAAAAAACATGGCAAGAGAAAAATATCAAGATGTTAATCCATGTAAATGGATTGAATGGCTAATATTGAAAGGATAAGGATTAATAATGACATGGAATTAAATATTAGAAGCAATGGTAATGGAGATTAATTACCCTAAATAAATTAATCAAGTAGATATTAATTAATTGGTTTAGTTGGAAGATATGAGGATTAAGGTCAATTGATTTAATTAGATTAGTTAATCAATCTTAGAAAAAAAAATTAATTATGAATGGTAAAAGTAATTAATTAAATGAGACTTATTGAATTAGTCTACAAAAATATTAATATAAAAAAAAATAATGATAAATTTTAGATGTCTATTTTTTTTGTTATTGAACAAAACAATTAATTTTAGATGTCTACTTGAAATGTTGACACAAATCATAGTGAAAACTCTAAAATAATTCTTTAGTAAACAAAATGAATTAGAATAAAACTCTTATATATCATGTGAATAATGTAAATAAAATATTACACTTTAAATCAACACAATAATTTAAAAATAAATCAATAAGTAATAGATATTAGATGAACAAAAAAAATAAGCTTTTTTGGAAAATCAGGGCGCGAAGTTCAGGCCGAAAGGTAAACATCAGACCAGAAAAGAATGGGTCAGAAAGAAGCCCTATCCAAAAACTGGTTGCTCGGCGACAGGGGTGAATGCCATTCCCATCAACAGGGGAGTGAATGGCAGAAACACAAACAGCCAAAAGGGAAACCAACACCCTCCCGAGCAGGGATCCCTCGGCAAGAATGGGCGTTTTTGGTATAACAAATCCGTTAAAGGGCGTCCTTCGGCGATGGAGGAGACAAAGAAAAGGTGCACACTGGTTTCGATCCTAGACAGAGCATTTGCGGACCTAGCAAATCGGCTCAAAGACAGGGCCTTTTTTGTTAAATGGAATGGGCAAAATCAAAGATTGGTGGAAGAACGCCTTCGGAGACTGGGTAAGCATTAAGGCCCTGCCGCACAACTTTCTAATGATTGAATGCAGCACTAAAGAATTAAAGTCAAAAATTCTATATGGAGTACCAATGTTTTGTGACGGAGCAGCCTTCTTGTTGACAGATTGGATGCCGCACTTTGACCCTCTCCATTTTCGGTTTAAATCGAGCCCTGTATGGATAACTCTTGACAATCTGCCTACCGAATATTGGACTTTTGATGCCCTAATCGCCATGGGTGCAGTGCCTAGGAAGTCTTATCAAAGAACGGTGCATGGTTACAAAGTGTGTCAATGGTTAGATTTCCATTTGAAGGAAAATGCCTCTCCATTAAAACCAGAAACCCAGGTTGCTCTTACCAAGAACGCTTGAATCTAGGGGTAGGCCCTAAAAACGATGGGGACATCTTGAAAAATATAGAGGTGGACAAGCAAAAAGCAATAATGGGAGGATCAGATGTTGCTATAGCGTTCCCCTCTAAGATGAGGAAGATGATTTTTGGGCTCAAGGTCTCCACTCCAGAGTCTTCCTCACTGTTTGGATTTTTACAAAAACAGAACCTTGAAGAAATGAGGCTGGAAAAGTCAGAGTTAGTTTGTCAGCCAGTGCTACTAGGTGCCACGAATCCTAAGCAGTGCGTGGGGAGTGGTATCTTCCAGGGCTTAGAACGGATACCCCAGCAGGAGTCGGCTTTGATTGATAGGAGTCTAGTCAGTAATCAGGAGAATCAGGTGGTTATTGCAAAATTAGTTAAGGAAACAGAAGTGCTTTGTAAACAAATTCAGGAGCAACTCAAGTTGCCAAAGGTGGAAAGTCAGCACACACAGACTCTCTTTGCAGACCATATCACCCAACCTTCAATCAAAAGAAGCAGCCTATATCCCAGCCCATTGAACAATCAAAGTGTTGACAAAGTGGAATGTCCAGAAGGCTTAGAAGAGGGGGAGATCCCTGTGGAAAGAAATTCTCAGGCTGAATTTGAGTTCTTCAACGAAGGCATTGGGCTTCCCACATCTCCCGCCCAAGTCAGTGAGGAGGATAGAAGAGAGAAGTTGGATTTAATCCAGAAGATTCTTGATCTGAGAGCTCAGGATGCTCTGGGTGGCAATGAGCAACTGATTTCCAGAATTACAAAAGACTTTGGGGAACGTCCTCTTCCAAGTCCCAATCAGCAAAAATTCGAGATTGGTAGCTTCAGGGCAGCTACCTCTGACTGTCTAGGATTGATTCTGGATCAGCTAGCGGAGAAAGAGGATTTAATCCAAAAGATGATGGAACTAGATGCTTTAGAGTTGGAGGAAAATGAGTCAGTGTTTGGATGCCAGGTGGAAGAGAGGGAATTTAAAGAAGTCCCTAATCAACATAATCTGGGACTTTTACAAAATGTCCCAAATAAGCCAAAACCGAACTGTGGCAAATCCCCAGGAAGTAGAAGAGGGAGGAAATTAGTGGCAGATTTTATCAGCTTGGCTGGTTCTGTAGAAGGTCGGGTGAAAATCACAGAAATTCTGAAGGCTGGGAAGGGAGGCCCCCTTCCCCAGGCGCCATGATTCTAACTTGGAATGTTAGGGGCCTCAACGCCCCTAACAAACATCGCTTGGTGAAGCACAGGATACAGGAAACAAAGGCGAGTATTGTCCTATTACAAGAAACCAAACTGAACATAGAGGACCTTGACTCATTTATCAAGAAGCTAGGTGGCTAGAGCGTGGTCAGAATTTAGCAAGGGGTGCATCAGGTGGGCTTGCGATTCTGTGGGACAGCAGGAAGGTGATCTTTGAGGCAATGGCTGGAAACTGCAATTGGATAGCAGGTAGGGTCCAGTTCTTCAGTCCACATATGAGGATACAACTCATTAATGTCTACGGTCCACCCCTAACAGAGAGGAAAAGGCAAGTTTGGGCTGAAATTGATACCCTGTTGAATGGATCAGAGGTGGAGCACACGCTTATCGGGGGTGACTTCAATGCCATCCTCCGCTCAGTAGACAAGAGGGGGGGCTTACAAAATGCTTCTCCTTCCCAGGTTGCCTTCAAGAGTTGGGTCACCAAAAACAACTTGATAGAGTTTGAAACAGGGGAGGGGGTTTTCACCTGGAATAACAGGCGTATGGGTCCCACTCAGATTGTGGAAAAGCTTGACCGATTCTTTCTTCATGGGGATCTTCATCAATTCAGGTAGACATCAAAGCCACTGTTATCCCTTGTTCTGGATCATACCACTTTCCTGTCCTTCTCAAATGTTGCAAGGATGATAAACCTGCAAGGAGCCCCTTTAAGTTCGAAAACATGTGGATGAAGGACAATAACTTTTTTGGCTTAGTTGAATCCTGGTGGAAAGCTGATCAGTTTGAGGGCTCCAAACTTTTTTGCTTTATATCCAAGCTGAAAGCTTTAAAAAAGCACTTGTTAATATGGAACAAAGAACACTTCAAGGACATTTTTGCTGAGAAAGATGATCTGGAAGCTAAGTTGCTGGCTCATAACAAAGGAGTTATTCGTGATGCGATGGATCAAGAGAGTTATTGTAAGGAGAAGAGTCTAATGGTAAGATATGAAGACATCCTAGCAAAAGAAGAGATTTTTTGGAGACAAAAATCAAGAGAAATTTGGCTAGTCGATGGTGACAAAAACACTAAATTCTTTCATAGCATAGTTAAATACAAGAGGAGTGCCAACAAGATAAGGAGCATCAAAAGAGCTGACGGATCGAGTGAAGAGGTTCCGGTCAGGATTGCAGAGAGTGCGGTCTCCTTCTTCAAGAACGTATTGAACACCTCGGTTGGTTCATGCCTAACCAGTCAAAATCAGTTGTTGAAAAACATCCCAAAGCTGATAACAGCAGAGCAAAACAAAATGCTAAACGCGAATTTCTCCAAAGAGGAGGTGGAAAGAGCTGTAAAAGAGTTTCATCCTGACAAGGCCCCAGGCCCGGATGGATTCCTGGCAAGTTTTTTTCAAAAATGTTGGCATATTCTGGGAGAGGACCTTATACAGGCTTTGGAGGCATCAAGAAACTCAGGAGTATTGCTCAGAGAAGTGAACACCTTTATCGTTCTCATCCCAAAGAAAGAAATTGCAGAAGTATGGGATGAGTTCCGCCCCATCTCTTTGTGTAACACATTATACAAAATCATGTCAAAAGTGATGGCAAACAGACTTAAATCAGTCCTTCCCACAATTATATCTGAGGAGCAAACAGGTTTTGTACCGGGAAGATCCATATTGGATGGAGTAATCATAGCCCAAGAGACTATCCATTCAATTCAGTCATCTAAATTACCATGCATGCTGATCAAGCTAGACATTAAGAAGGCGTTCGACAAGGTAGATTGGAGATTTTTATGTAAATGCTTGGAGGCATTTGGTTTCAGCAAGCAATGGATCAACTGGATTTTTCAATGCATCTCTACTCCTCGTTTCTCAGTCCTAGTCAATGGCTCTCCCAAAGGATTTTTTGAGTCTTCCAGGGGGCTCAGACAAGGAGATCCCATCTCTCCTTTTTTGTTCATAATCATGGTTGAGGCCTTGGGCAGAGCCGTGAGGGTTGCACAAGAACAAAGCATAATCCAAGGTATTAAGGTCACTAATAACATTGCAGTAACTCATCAGCAGTTCACGGTTGATACCCTTCTCTTGGGGTATAGCAAAAGGAATGAAGCAAGAGCTTTCAAAAAGATTCTATTGGACTACGAGGAGGTTTCGGGGCAAGTGGTCAGCAAACACAAGTCAGAAATATTCTTTTTCAATACCCCCAGCCCATTAAGCGAAAGTATCAGGAGCATACTTGGCTTTAACTTGGGCTCTCTTCCATGTAAATATCTGGGATTTCCATTAAACTTTGGAACCCAAACAACAAGATTGTGGGTTCCTCTCAAGGATAAGATTGAGCAGAAACTTTCCTCATGGAAGGGAAGGTTGTTATCATGGGCTAGTCGATTGGTGCTCTTGAAATCAGTCATTACAACCCTTCCCATTTATCTCTTTTCTTGCTTATCTCTCTCCAGTGGAGTCAACAAGCAACTAGTTCAGACTATGAGGAGATTCTTCTAGCAAGGCGTATTTGAACAGAAAAAGATGGTCATAATTGCTTGGGATAAAATTTGCAGGCCAAAAGACTTGGGGGGAGCAGGCTTAAGAAACCAAAGATGGCAGAACAAGGCGTTGGGGGCCAAACTCATTTGGAGAATGTATTCTCACCTAGATCTGAAGTGAGTAAGAATCCTAAAAAGTAAATACTTAGAGACTTCTGAGCGCGAAGGTATTTTTAGAACTCCTCCCAGAGGCTCTAGAATCTGGAACTTTATGTTGGAGTGCAAGCAGCTGATCACAGATTTCCTTTCTTGGGATATAACTGATGGAAAATGTGCTTTATTTTGGGAAGACTCCTGGGGTGGCTGCCCTGCCCTGGATCAGCTTATGCAGACAGAGGGTGTGAAAGAACAATTCAAGTTAGCATGGGGAGACAAGGTCCCAGATTACATGGTGTTTAAGTCAGAAGAGCCAGCTGCGAGTTGGCGCTGGAAAATCTTCGAGGAGGTTTTTCAGGATAGCATTCAAGCTGCTCAATTGTGTGAGTTACTTAAGGCAAGGTGGATCTCTCCTAGAAAAGGCCAGGATCAATTAGTTTGGATTGGTTCTAAATCAGGACAGTATAACTCAAAGGACGAATATAGATTGATTAGTAAAGATTTCAACGGCAGGGAGGATCTAGCAAATGACCTATGTTGGAACAACTCTTGTCTGCCCAAAGTAGGCATGTTTGCATGGGCTGCCCTATAGGGGAGGATAATCATTGCTGAATGGTTCATAAAGCTAGGCTACCATGGCCCATCCAGATGTGCCCTTTGTGAAAGAGACTTGGAAACAGTAGATCACATTTTACTAAGCTGTTCATTCTCCCAACAATGCTGGCAATGGTTATGTGCCAGGCTAGGGTGGATCTCAGCCCTTCCTAATGATATACTTAATCTATTCAAATCTTGGCCAAGAATTTTCAACTCAAGTTTGTTTGGGAATTTATGGATGATTAGCCCCTCTCTCCTAATTTGGGAAATCTGGAAAGAGAGGAACAAGAGAATCTTTCAGGGGAAGAAAACAGACCTAGAACCCTTTTTGCTCAAGGTGGAGAGGGCGATTACTGAAGTTGCTAATAGTAGCAATCTGAAACATATTAAAACAAAGGTCACCTTCACTGCGTGGGACAATTGCATGAGGAAGAATTGGCCCAATCTCATCATCCCCCCTTTTTTTGGGACAGGTTCAGACGATGCTAAGAAATAGAGAGTTGAAGGTGTCTGGTTGCCTCTGGATTTTGGTTGAGCAAACTTGAATTTTGACGGGGTTGCTTGAGGGAACCCAGGCTCAAGTGGGGCTGGGTGTATTGTGAGAGACTAGAATGGCACTATCATCGGCAAGAAAGCAGTTCCTCTTGGAATCATCTCCAACAATGGTGCAGAATTATGTGCACTTGTTGAAGGTCTGGGTCTTTGCAGAGCCCTGGGGATCAAGAAACTAGCCATCGAAGGTGACTCTGCAATCATTGTAAATTCATTACGGACTGGCTCAACATCCAACTGGAAGTTGAATTCCTTGTTGAGCAAGGCATTGGAATTCTTGAAGTATTTTTATGATATAACGATTAACCATGTATACAGGGAACTCAACAAGGAGGCAGACAATCTGGCAAACATGGTTGCAGATAGCATAAGCCTAGACACTTCGATGGATAATCCTACCAACTCGGCTAGGATCTCAGTTAACTCTCATGACGGTGTTGAGCCCAGAGGTGGTGGGGCTGGGTCTGCCACGTTCCAAGGCAATTTCGCTTGAAAGGTGCTCGCAGCCCCTGAAGAGCCCAACGGGACACACAGCTGTGGGTCTTCGTTTGGATGCGTTGGAGTCCAACAAGCAGGTCGGTGTGGCCAGATTTTGGTCAAATCTTTGCATCCCTATGGTTTGGCAGTGGCCAGAATCTAGACAGCTCTCTGCATGCCTATGGGGGTCGAAAGACCCAGGGACATAGAACTACATT
The DNA here is from genome assembly GCA_007258455.2 of Sequoia sempervirens. Taxonomy (NCBI): domain Eukaryota; kingdom Viridiplantae; phylum Streptophyta; class Pinopsida; order Cupressales; family Cupressaceae; genus Sequoia; species Sequoia sempervirens. The sequence goes on from VDFB02229641.1 coordinate 82,723, forward strand.
TTTGTCAAAACCATTTATTTGGCTTTAAGCCTTTTACTTAACCATAAAAAAAGAAAACACAATAATTTAAAAATTAAATAAATTAATCTAAATTTAAAATTATAAATAGTCTAAATTTAAAATTATAATAAAACCTTATATTTCTATAGATAATAATAATAATTTCTTAATTTATTTTTTAACAAAACTTATCACTTAATACACTTAGCATTCCATAAAAAATATCCATACCAAAATATGTCCAAAATATAAGAAAAACTAAAGGTTTGTGATTTTATATTCTTTTCTTCTATTTTTTTCCATACAAAACAAGGAATAACTCATCTTGTTAATGTTTTCCATATCTATTTGCACAATTAGAACTTTAGGTCATAAATATTATGTAAGTTGTAATAACATTAAGTTATTTAAATAATATATATTATTTGATAAGTAGGAGGTATAAATAATATATATTATATTTTTATTAGTACTTGTCGTCAAGCAATAATATTATAATGAGTTTTGTTTTTTCTAATTAGTTATTAATAAGTTTGTTTTAAAGGAATTAAAATATATATATATATATCCTTTTCAAATAAAAATCAATCTTCTTAAAGTGAACATATAAAATATTTAACTTTTTAAATTTTAAAAATGACTTTTTTCTGAACATGATTGACTAAAAAGGTGAACTATTATTTTTCCTTTTTTAGGAATGAATTTTACCTTGCTTCCATATGCAGTATCTTATATAAATTAAGCTACAAATAGGTAAATTATAGGTATTATAAATATAAGGTGCTATTATACTTTATCCAACAATAATAAATGTATGTAACTACCATTTTGTTTCACTAAGCTAGAATAGGCATGTATTTTAAATGATTATGTAAATTTTGTATTAATATGTTAATATTTACAAAATATATGTAAATTGTATTTAATATGTAGCTTCCATTTCCTCAAACTAGAATATAGTGCAGTATCTAGAATATATCACAAGGAGGCCAAGGGTGCACACCTTGCAACAATCACCCTAGTGCAAGCGAGGGGTTCGAACCCTTGACTCAGGCTTTGATACTAGTTGTTGCAAAGATAGTTGTCGTTGCACCCAAAGATTGACTTGTTAATGCTTGATACAATCTCCAAAGTTAATGAATCCACGAGAGGTGGTTAAGCCATGCCACGAAACCAAGTGATGTATTGCACAACACAAGGAGACCAAGGGCGCACACCTCGCAACAATATTAGTAGCTCAATTGTAGAGCACCCTAGTAATAAATGGGTGGTCCTACATTCAACTCCTAGCTAGTCCATGAAAAAATTCAATAATTTTTTTGGAAGACATCATTCTTAATAATCAATCTCTCTAGTGGTACTTCCATATAAGGTGTATTGCATTTTTCCTTGTAATGCTATGAATTATATATTTCATCCTTAAAAAAACCATTGAATGAAGATTAAAAAAGAAGTATAAAAATAATAAATAACATGTACAAAAAGTAAAACTATATTAGAGAAATGCCTACACCTAGCTGCCACGGCCTTGTGACTTGCTAGAGGCATAAGGTGTTAGCTCCATGGCTAGTGGCACCTATGTAGGGTTGACCATAACTAAGATCTATGATAACCCTACCATGGGCATGGCTCCTATACCCCAATTTTCACCTTCTCTATAACAACCTTGTGTCCTTAGCACCATCCCTCTTATGAAAACCTTAGCTTGCAGTTTGCATTTTGATGATTGGTTTATTTGTTACCCTATAAATAATAGAGAATAATGATTTTTAAATATAAATAAAATTTATGTCCTCTTTGTGTTTCCTTGTGAATAACTTGTTATGTTGAGAGGTGTTCTATAATGACAACAAGGCACAAAATGTCATGTTGTGACTATGTGCATAAGAACTAAAACACAACCAACATATATTTGACAAACTCTAAAACTATAAAAACTCTTAAGTAAATAAAATAAAATAAAATAAAAGAACCCTTCAATAAACAAAATAACTCTTATGTAAATAAAAATAACTCTTCAAATAATAAAATATTTTAATTTTTAAATAGTTTTAAAATAAAATAAAATAAATAACTCTTTAATAAAAAAACTCTTATGTAAATTAAAATAACTCTTCAAATAACAAAAAAATAAAATTCTTAAATAGTTTTGATTATAGGGGAAAAACAGGTTTTGAAGGGACCCAAAACCCTTTACAATTGAAGATACAAAATGTTGGTTTAAAGGTGTAACAATAAACTATTAGCAACAACCTTCAGCAAAAAAGCAACAAAACAAAAGGAAACAAACATAAACCCAGCAGCAAAGAAACCAACAAAGAAAAACACATAAATGGACACTACGTCATGTTTCTTAAGGTGTTAGCCACCTCAAGTTCCTGGTTCCTATGAAGGCCAATCATGTCCAACAATTCTTTTTTCTTGTCCTCAAATGACTTCCTCAAGTTACCCATCCCTCTAGCAGCAAGGCCTTTAACATCAACCTTTCCAAAAAAAATCCCTTTTCCTTTGGTCACTTGATCCTTCTCCATCAGCTCAGAAAATACAGCTGGTCTTCTCTTAGCTCACTAATCTTGTGGAACAAGACCTGTAATGAATCTGTGCTATTCTTAACATAAATGTGGCAAGCATGCAACAATTTCTTGATGTCTGTGTTGGTATCCAAAACCTTGGCCTCTAAATCAACTAGGCGTTGTTCACATAAGGACTTGAAATCAGAGAACAAACACTCAAGATCAACAATTCTACCAATTAGAATATCCAAGGCAGAGCCTTTTGGAATATTCTACACATTCTCTTTCAAACCCCTGATTTTGATGTTAACCCTATTGAATTCCTATAGAGTCCACTTTTCCAATTTGAAAGTGCTAGTGGCCCCCGCCCTCACCATGTTAAGGAGTTAGAACATTGAGGTGGATTCATCATTAAGGTAGGAGAAGTCCTTTGACACAGGGTTAACCTTAAGAGGTTTTGGCTTCCTAGGATTTTGATTAACACTCTCCTCCTCCTGTACAGGTTTCTCACCAACGGGTTCCACACTTGGAGTGTCTCGAATCATAGAGTCATCAATTTCAATCGTCTTCTCCTCAAGACCCTTCTCCTTGCAATGCTTCATGGTGTCCTTTAAAACATCTTTTGGGGCCTGGTTCCTCAACTTGGCAATACACTTAGAAGCCCTTCTAGGCTTCTCCTTGGTCTCCATGATCACAACATTATCTTGCAAACCCTCCTCCTTACCTGTTGCCTCAACATCAACCTGTCTGATAGCCACAACATCGTCCTTGGACCTGGAATCCCCGGACCCACCTTCATATCGTTGCCAGCAGATTGGGACTCTGCCTCTTCAAGAATAATCCTCTTGGTTGCCTATTTTCCTTTAGGGTTTCCTTTCTTTCTCTTCTTAGAAGGGGCAACCACAAAGGAGGGAGACCGTCCTCACCCTCCTCATTCCACTCCTCCTCCCCAGCCACAATGGTATTTGAACCAAACGAGCTAGATTCATCACTTAAAGTCTTTTCCTTACCCTTAATTGATGTGGTAGGAATGAGGGCTTTCACATCTTCCATAATTAACAAGATGAGGCCCTCATGCAGGACTAACCCCCTCATGTTTTTCAAATGTGCATACACAAAGACCTCCATCGAGGATAAGAGAAAGAAATGAAATGAAATAAAAAGCTCATGCCTAAAATGATTTAACAAAGTAAAATGATGGCCTAAGATTGCAGTAAACTTGCCTTTCAGGGTCACATACCACATGATAATTTTTGCAATATCCACCCAGATTTTTTTGAGAGACGTCCACTCGTAGCCCTAAGATTGCATCTTGATGAGTTTTTTTTGTTCATCATCCTTAAAGAATTGAGCCATAGCCTCCTCATTGCTCTTCTTATCTTTGAAGAATTTACGATCAACCATAGGCATCCCAGTCACAACAGCTATAAGCTCCTCATTGATGTCAAATACCATTCCCTTGACCTAGAGCTTACGATTGTTCCAACAAGAAACAAATTTCGCTGAAGCGTTGGGATCATGTCCATGAAGCCTTTCTAGGAAAGGCGTAAAGTTACCATGCTCAAGGATCGCCCAAATTTTCTTCTTCTTCCTCATACTAGCGCAAGAATGGGGCTCAATTCTACTTCAGTCACCCCCCATATTCACAAAAACCAGTAGCAGAAATCCTTGGAAAGAAGAGTTCAACTAAGAGCCAACAAGCCAAGTGATACCCACAAAATGTGTGAGTATAATGCTGGTACTAATGGTAGAATAAAGCCAACAAATAATCTCAACCAAATCCATCATTTCACATTGAAATCTTAGTAGCCTTGGAAAGGAGGGAATACTCCTCCCATACCCTATACTCATTAATTCTAACAACCTCATTAGCGAAAAAATATGCCAATGAGTTGCCCTCTCGATATATGTGAGAAACACGGGTTTCCTCACAAGATCTCAACATCATAATAGCATCCTTAATCAACTAATCAACACTCCAGGTAGGCTTTTGGATTCCATATAGACAGTTGATGATGTTTAAAGAGTCTCCTTCCACCCATAGTTTAGAGTAACCCTTATCCAAGGCAAATTTAATACTTATGAATGCAACCTCAACCTTTGCACAAAGATTTATCTGATTTCCCAATGGGAGTGCCACCGCGCCAAAGAGCCTGTCATCCTCATTTCTCAACACCCCCCACAACTAGAAGGACTAGGGTTACCCTTGGCTACCCCATAATTCTTAAATAGTTATTAAAAAAAATAAAAAATAGAATTGAGACATATTTTTTAAAAGCTACAAAACTATAATTATAACTCAATTTTATATATATATATATAATAAAAAACACTTAATACAAACTAATATAGATATTTTAAATACATTAGAAATGCCAATATTAAGCTTTCTTTATTTAATTAAGAGTTTTTTAGAAAAAAAAATTAAATAGTTAAAAAAAGTCTTAATTAAATAAAGAAAGCTTAATATTGACATTTCTAATGTATTTAAAATATCTATATTAGTTTGTATTAAGTGTTTTTTATTAAAAAAATTATATTTAATTGAATTATAATTATATTGTAGTTTTAAAAAAATGTCTCAACTCTAAATAGTTTTTATGTTTAATCATTACATAAGATGTTTGTATTAGACTGTCTTTGTTAAAAAATAGTTTTATGTTTATATATATTTGTTAAATATGTGTTGATTGTAAATAGTTTTCCTTTCAATTATTATTTCACAATCATAATATAAAAGACTTCTCATTATAAATTAAATTTTTGATGTATTAAATAAACGAAAAAAAATACAAAATTATTTTTACTTAAAAATTATTTTATTTATTCAATATATAAAAAATATTTTATTTAACTATTTTTTCACTATATTTATTTGAAAAATAATTAATTATTATGAAAATTTTATTTAATGGTAGTGTTATAGGTATATTTGTATATTGTTTCTGGCCATGACGTAGGCTTACGGAGCCATTATTGTGATGATGACGTAAACATGGATTAATGTAAACATCATAAAAGTAAATATATTTAATGGAAAAGACAGATTGTTATTAGGTTCTTCTCCTTATAGTAATGGCATATTTGAAGTCAATGTAACGTGCATTTGTGTTTTCATATTTTGTTCAATGGAATATTATGATGGTTTTGAAAAATAAAAGACTAGCATATTTTTGAAAAAGATTTTTTTTATTGTTAATTTAGTTTAATTGAGTAAATGTAATTTATTAATTATAATTTATTTTAGATTAAATAAAGTTGGTAATGGGTTAGACAATTGAATAATTATATGTTAAGTTAGAAAATTGAATGTGAATAGGGCAGTGATATTTAGTTTGATAATTGAAGAATAATTTTAGATGGATGAGGTTCTAGAATATCTTTGATGTCAAATTTGGAAACATGCTTTTTTAACAGTGCGATTGTTTGAAATGACAAGTTGGGTCTTTGTCTTGTGAAAGAACAAATTAGTAGGTCAATGACAAATTCATTATTGTTTGGAATTATGTGTTAGTTCTCTTTAACAAACAAGTGAGTCCCTATCCCATTATGGGAGTATAAAAAAATATTTTACATTTAATTCCAATTCAAAGACACTATATGCTATTTTTAACATGTCAACTCATCTTCAAAATTGGGTGTTGGGTTTTTAATTGGATATTTTCGTGCTACATTTTGGGTGGTTTTAGCTCATGGTTTCCTAATTACCATTTGATGGTTTTATATATTTCTTCTCCTATTTTTGATTGCTTGAGATGGAGGTTTCAAAGCAAGTTTTTGTATGTACTATTATATTGTTAAAATTGCTCCAAGTCTCTTGTTGGTGATACTCCCATAAAGACTTATACATCGCAAGTGTATTCTAACCATTGAATATAGAACAATATATTGATTTTCTTTGGAGTATGAGTTTTTCTCCCAAAAGGTTTTTCCCCACATAAATTAGTGTGCTATGGTATAGTGTTTTTGTGTTTATTTCCTTGTAATTTGTTTTATGGTATATTGGTATATATGATTAGTTTAACTTTTGAACATACCTCCTCTCATAGATTTGTATAGGAAGTGTATTAGACACCTTTACTTTTGTTTATTTTGTATTGAAATCCCAATCACCCTAGATTCTCAATTTAGGGACAAGTTTCTCAATTTAGGGACAAGTTTTAAATACTAATTTTGGATTGAGTGGAAGCTTGTGTAGAAGAAAATCTTGTTTTAGGAAAAATGACAAGCGCATCAAGGATCATAGAAATGGAGAAATTCTTGGCCAAAATTTAAAATTTAGAAGCTCAATGAGGAGGATATGCTCATGGTTAGAGAAGTATGGGATGTGGTATCCATATCCAAACTTGCTAATAAATCTTGAGAAAATTGGGATAAAATGGACAAAAAAATGAAGGGCCTTATTTGGATTTGTTTAGCAAACTCTATATTGTTGAATGTGCATAAAGAAAGCACCACGATAGCTCTTCGAAAGAATTTGGAGAGATCCATCAAGCTAAATGCTTGACAAATAAAAATTTCTTGAGAAAGAAGTACACGCTCAGGATGGAGGATGGTGGCTCTCTTCCTGAGTACCTAAATGCTTTCAACATGATTGTTGCCTACTTACACTCCATTGGAGTGAAGATGGAGAAGGAGGATCATTGCATGTCATTGTTATGTTCTTTACCAAAATTGTTGGATCGCCCGGTGATGGCAATTAGGAGTACTACCTCTAAACTCAAAATGAATGAGGTAGTTTCGTAATTACCTTTAGAGGAGATGTGAAGGGAAAATTTTGAATTAGTCAGGGAGGATCTTACTATTCATGGATGACCAAAAGAGAAAGGAAAGAAAAGATACAAGAAAAGAGACAAATATAGATCCAAACCTCTTAGAATGACAAAGGCTAAAATTTGAAACTATGAAAAGCCTAGGCATTTTAAAAGAGAAGTTACAAGGAGGAGAGAAAGAAAAAGAAAATGTTGTTTTGATGTTGAGTCCAAAAATTATTCTTAGGATGATGTTAATGCCTTTATCATAGCCTTAGAAACACATGCATCAAAGGTGAGTGGTTGGTAGACTCTAAATTTTCTTTCTACACAACCTTATGTTAGAGTTGGCTCTCAAAGTATGAATAATATGATAGAAAGACGGTATACCTTCAAGGTGAATCTCACATAAAGTTTATTGGCTATGAAATACTTTTGGTCCAATTCTCTAATGGACATACAAAGGGAGTTAATGTTGTCCTACATATAGTTTAGCATGGAACATACTTTTAGTTATTAAGATTAATGATGTGAACATGTAAGTTGTTCTCTCTAATGGAGATTGTAAAATGGTGCGATGAGTTATAGTGCTTGCTAACAATGTTCATGTGGGAACTCTATTTCATCTCTAAGACTCATGTACAATTCCATGTAATAAATCATCTATTCTTGTAGTGAAGAAATATATAGATTATGTAATCTCACTATGAGAACCAAGAAGAAAAATGAGTATTACATCTACTTTATAATGGCCATGTTTTTTGGTACCTAAGGGTTCTCTTTCTTTAAAGACTAAGTTACCTATAAAGAAGACAATGTTATGGCACTAGAGAATGGACCACATAGGTGAAAATTGTTTAAGGACCATAAAAAATAAAAATATTGCAGAGGGTTTGAATGTTGTGCTCTTGTGTTTTATTTTAATGAATATTACATATGTAGAAAATAAAATCATGTTTAATTTTATTAAAGTTATCACAAATATTAGGGGTATTGGATCTAATTCATTCTAATATTTTTGGTCATATTAATGTTCCTTCAAGTCCAAAATATTTGTAGTATTTATCTTTCATTGATTAATACTCTATAAGGACATGGGTGTATTTTCTTATATGTAAATTTGAAGTATTTAGTTATTTTAAAGAGTTTAAGGCTATTGTAAAAAAATAGATTGGTTGGAAAATTAAAGTTGTGAGAACTAGCAATGACATTATGACTTTTGTTTTGTAGATTTTGACATATTTATAATGAGCGTGGGATAAAGAGACATATGACAACTCCATATATCCCTTAGTAAAATAGTTTTGTAGAGAGAATGAACATGATGGTGATGAAGAGGGCTAAGAGCATGCGTAGTGGAGTTGATTTGAAACAAGAATTCTAGGGAAAAGTGGTTGCTATAGCTTGCTACTCAATTAATAGGTCTCCTACATCAACTCCTTTGGGCAAGACTCCTATGGACGCTTGGTTGGAAAAAAAACTCTTATTATAATATCTTTGCATTTTTTGTTGTGAAGCATATGCTCATATGCTTAAGGAGAGGTAGTCAAAATTAGAGAAAAATATAGTTAAATATATCTTCATCAACTATGGTGTTGGGGTGAAAGAGTACAAATTTTGGGATCTTATGGATGAGGGAGTTCTATACAACAAACATGTTATTTTTAGAGATTAAGAATTCTCCAATAACTTTGTAGCCAAAAGAGGATAAGAAGAAAGATACGGTTCAATTACCCCCTAGGATTGAGAAAGTTGAACTAGAAGCTTGTGAAGGACCTAATGAGGAGGACAATTTAGATAAATTTCAAATAGTTCTGAAGAGGAGGTATAACCTCAACCTCAATTCTTGAGGAAGTACATTCAATATAAACAACTAGATATTTATACTCTTCTTGATTAGAGATGTACGTTTTACTATAATTACTAACATTGATGAGCCTAAAACTATGAAGACATTGGCTATGGATGATTTTGAGTCCCAGAAAGCAGCTATGGATGAGGAGATAGTTGCACTCAAGAAAAATCACACATGAGAATTAGTACCTTTACCTAATGGTCAAAAATCAATTGGTTGTAAATGGGGGTATAATTGGAAGATTAGTTCTAATTGTAGTGTTGAAAAGTGAAAGGCTAAATTGGTTGTGAAGGGATATTCCTAGGTTGAGCGAATTGATTATGGTGAGATTTTTTCTTAATTGCCAAGATGGCATCTATTTGGTTTTAATTATATATTGTAGTAGCCTTTGATTTTGAGATCAAACAAATGGATGTGTAGACATATTTTCTTCGTGGTGATTTGGAGGAAGAGATTTGCATGACATAGCCAAAGAACTACATGGAAGAAGCATTGTTGAGATGAAGGCTTAGGGATCACCAAATATATTTTTGGTATGGATATCAAAAGAGATAAAGAGAACAAAAAGCTTTGGTTACACTAGAGCAATTATGCAAAATTAGTGTTGGAGAGATCCATTATGACAAGTTGTAGACCATTATGTGTTTATATCTCTTGGTGGGAACTAAATTATTTATAAAACAATGTCCAACTTCACCCAACAAGATGGAGGAAATAGATCAAGTATAGTGTTGTTGAGAGCTCAATGTGTGTTATGGTTTGTATTAGACTAGACATTGTCCAACCAATGAAGGTATTGAGCTATTTTATGGCTAATCTTGGACACAATAGTTGGGATGTAGTTAAGAGAGTCTTAATATATTTGTGAGGTGCCTTAGATTAACCTATTTATTATCAGAGTGATTCTAGAGGGGAACAACACTAAATGAATATTCATGGGTTTCTGAATTCAGATTGTGTAAGAGACATCGACAGTAGAAGATCCATTAGTAGATATGTGTTTAATTTATTTGGTGGTGCTATTAGTGGGATGAATAAGTGATAGGTTGTGCTCATGTTTATCTTTTGCATATTTTCATGCAATGTATAAAACTGCTTTCAATGTGCCTATTTATATCCTTACATGTTTAAGAGTGAAGTAAGAGAGATTCATTAATATATTGAAGAATGGTTGAATTTTTGTGATAGTGAAAAAAATTACTGTGCTATCCAAAAAGTTTATTGTGTAGTCTATGTTTGAAAGTATATATACACTAATTATATTGTATAGATTTATCAGGATTTTTTTTCCTCAACAAATAGTAAAAAACCAGAAAGCAATGAAAAGTGGAAAAGTTGGTAAAGATATGAACGTTGTCTGAATCATATGTTGAACTTTTCCTTTGGATTTAGGTATAGGCTCCACCTACTGAAAGTATTTCTTATGTACCAGTTACAGTTCTGACTGATCTTTGAAAATTACATTACGTTATATATTCTTCACTAATAACAGAAGCTTCATGGAACCATTGAAATAAGCCTCTTCTAACACTAAGATATTTATGTTAATAACCAGTAACATGATTACCACTCTGTAACTGGTGTTGAATAACTTCTCATAGATTTATACACGATGAAATGTGAGGTGACTATTCAGTTTGCAAAAGACCAGTGAGGGAGGGGGAGGCAGAGGGGGAGGAGTGGCTGCAAGGTAGTTGGAGTAGCTGATTTCCTCTCATGTAGTGATCTTCTGCATCCGAAATACCCATATCTTAAGAGCAGCCATTGCCAATCACGCTGTCTCCTCAGTATAGAAATCATTGCATTCTGTTTCTTTATAAACGAAGCAACGAGCGAGGGAGATATAGATGCAGAGGAACAGTGCACTTAATGCAGCAAGTAGCCAATAATAGTAGTCCAAATGAGCTTTGTTGATGTTGTCTGCAAACCAGCTCTGTTCCTTGCCTCTGTTAGTGATATCGTCAACAATGGAAATCAAGATACTACTTAGGAAACTACCAACTCCTAAAATGCTCAAGTACAAAGCAATACCCAAGCTCTTCATCGTATCAGGTATCTGGTCATAAAAGAACTCTTGCAATCCTACCTGTGCAAATACGTCTGATATGCCAAAGAGAATGCATTGTGGTAGCAACCAAAAAATGCTCAATGGAATTGTTTCATTGGGCACGTCTCCTACCATATAATCCTTTGCCACCTGAAGCCTTTTCATTTCTATCAATGCTGCAACAACCATGGACAGAAGGGAAGTAAAGATACCAATACCTATTCTCTGGAGCAAGGTTATACCACGCTCAATACCAGTTATTTGTTTGGCAAGTGGAACAAAAATGCGATCATATACTGGGATCAAGAAAATAATGGACAAGCCAATAAATCCTTGCAAGCTTGCTGCAGGGATTTCAAAGCTTGAGCCAATCTTCCTATACATCGTGCTTCCCTGCTTTATGAAAAATGTCGGTGATTGTGCAAAGATTACTCCATACATCAAACAAGCCAGCCAAATGGGAAACAACCTTAGAACAAATTTTACTTCTTCAACTTCTGTGACTCTGCAGAGTCTCCAGTTGATTCCTGATTTGTGATCATAGTCTGATTCAGTCGTCACTGCTGCTTTGTCTAGAAACCTGAGAAACAAAAGGTTATAAATGACTGACCAAATTTATGGGTTCATGAGTGGCAGTTTCAGAAGAAAGAAAATAATTATATTTAATGACTTGAATGGCCAAAGTAGACCAGTGGGGCTCAAAAGTACTAGTTGTTAATAAGTAGTGCTAAAAAGGGCTAAAACAATGTGGAAGCTGAAATGAAATAAAATAGGGACTGAAAAGCAATTGGCATGAAACTATACAATTAATCAAATATCTGCAGGACTAAAACCATCCTCTTACGCAAACATTTGGTTTGAACTACAAAATTAGGATCATATGAAGAGGTAGAGAGGGCCTTGCCTCAACTGCTTTGTAGGCAACAGCTGTCTTCTCACTGAAACCTTCAAACCATCTTCTCGAACTGCACAGAGTTTATCTTCCTTTAAAGGGACAGAGACATTCCACTTATGAATCATAGCAATGAAGACTCTGAGAATCTGAGTCAGTGGACTAGCACCAGGCAGTTTATGACGATAAGACTTTGTTCCCCAAATGAAAATGCAGAGAGCTACTGCCATGGTTACTGTTGGAATACCAAATCCTAGACCCCAACCAACATTTTCTAGAATATAACTGAGCACAAAAGCAGATAAGACCACACCACTGCATATACCAAAATACCACCAATTGAAGAACGAAGCCTTATACTTCCTCTCATCCTGATCTCTGTCACTGAACTGGTCCGCACCAAATGCTTCCAAACAAGGTTTGTGACCTCCTTGACCCAGAGCAACCAAATAGAGAGAGAAGAAAAAGAATCCCACTTGGAAAGGTGAAGATTTGGGACACAAAAATGATGTGCTATCACATGGAGGGGGCCTAAATAATGTGATAGATGTTGCCAGAGTTAATGAGCATAGCCCCTGCAAACAGGGAAGCTTTTAGTGGCTAATAATCAAAGTGAAAACTAACCTCAATTTCTACACAAGTAGAATTCATGTTTCTCAAAGATCTAAGAAAACCTTACGAAGTACTAAACACACAATTTTCACCAATTTCATAAGGTTGATATCATTTGCCAATATCTCTGCATATTCAAAGTCTAAGATCTCAGTTTACAGGGATTCATTTCCCTTGCATTCTGAATTGGGTTGACATAATTTTTAACCTTCTGTAACAAATATTTATAAAATATGTATAAGAATGAAATGGGCTCAAACTTACGTATTATAGTTTAATGATAATTTAAGCTTGGTGTCTTCCCAGAGTATTGAATTATGACATGTGAGTGATATCCCTCTAAATTGGGTTCTTGTCATACTTAACTAACTGTAACAAAATATGCATAAAATGGAGATGGGTTCAAACTTCAAACATATGCATTAGAAGCCTAATGGCAATCTAACCTGGATTGTGCACTAAAATATTCCAAGTAGCTGGATCATTCATCAAGCTCATGAGAGATTGGCTCTCTGAGAAAGATGGATCTTGGAAAGAATGTCTCATCATAAACACTCTACACTGTTAAAACCTGGAAAATAATATCTAATGCCAAGAAAAAGCTAGGAATTTACTTTGAATACAACATAGCCATTAAAGAAAAAGAGGTTGTGGCTATACTGACCAGCAGATATACGACAGATGACAGAAGAATGGTCCAGTACCGGCCTAAATAGGAATCTGCAACAAAGGCTCCAAGCAGGGGAAGCATGGTTGTAGCGCCTGACCAGATATTGACATTTTTTGCAGCAGTAGCAGTGCTCTCGTGCATAACAGTTGTAAGGTATGTTACCAAGTTAGAGTTAATGCCATGGTAGGCCAATCTCTCTGCAATTTCAACACCAATTATGAGAAGGGATGCTTTCCATCCTCCTGTGAGATCTCTGCGAACAGGCCTTCCTTTGAGATCTGTGGATCCATCCTCAACAACATTGTTGCTGTTGTTGGGTGTTCTGGTGAGGGGGGATTTAGAGGAAGAGGATTGTTGCTCCATGGCTAACAATGAAATTCTGATGGATTTCTGTTAGCTCCTCTGATGTAGTACACTCCACTAATGTGAAGAATATATAATCTTTGGTGGCTGGTGAACAGTGGGGGGCATGTCATGTGTCATGGCTATGTTAATGGGAGCTATTTATGTAAAGAAATATGACTTAACGTTACCCGAGGCTTAAATTTTAGATCGTTCACAGTTCTAAATCACAGTATAAGAGGATTCTCATCATGAGATCACAAAGTTTGTCCAACAAACTCCACAACATGCATTGATTAAAATATATGAACAGGCGAGCGAATAATGTTATTCTTGACCATTGTTGTTCTTTTCAATCTTAATTCACAAATTAAATACAATATTTACTGGAAAACAAAGGACAAATTTTCTCTCAGCAGTGTAACAGCATGCATCAAATCAGAATAAAATCAACAACATAGAACAAAACATAGATGCGTAGATATCTGATTTACTCCTTTGTTTGTGCTTCCTACTTTGTCTGAAAGGTAAGTTTTTAGTATAATTACCCATTAAAAATACAGTAAAATTATGGTGAAGGTGTCCTGTGACAAAAGCTTCTGACGTAACACCCCATGATATAATTCAAGTTTTCTTTATTGGAGAAAGAAATCTTATGTCTCCATATAGCTGTTTAAGTATTTCCTGTTTAAATTTGAGCATTAGACTATTTTAATGTATGAGAAAAGGATAATTTGGAATCTTTTCTTATTCATTAGAGCAACTAGACAATTGAAATTAAGTTGTAGAAAAAAATAGGTTGGAAATAGGCACAACTACATATTGACAAAAATGTTACATGGTCACAATTTTTTTTAGATTGCAGGAATGTCCGGTAAACTTTTTTGACGTGACCGGTGACATTGGCATGGCACGCCCTCCAATACCATGCTTGGTAAACTTTTTTCACGTGACCAGTGACAGAAGACTAGACCTCGTGATCTCGTGATGCTTTAGCCAATCGAGCTAGCCCTCTGCCCCCTTTTTTCCCTTTTTTGAACATTAAAAAAAGAGATAATTTTTAAAAAAAATATTAAAAAATGTATACTTCAGTAAAAAAATTAAATATTCATGAGTCACCACTCTACAAATAACTCTTTAAAAATTTGAGCAATGACTACTAGCCAAAATAATCTAAACATCTACATGGAGATTTGCCCTAGGATAGTGTGATTAGTGGGAACATTTTTCAAATGAGTGACCTTCTACACTTGTCTATGTCTTAATGAGAATCTAGATTCTATTTTGCTTAAAAAAATTGCATGAGTAAAATTTAGTATTGTTTAAAAGAAATTACAAGTTTAATTATGGATTTGATGTGTAAGAGTTATTTTTAGAATCTTTTCTTTTTTTTCTAGATTGCAGAAATCGGGTAGCACGACCCCATATAAACTACAGTGTACCTGGTAAACTTTTTAATGTGACCGGCGGCGCTGGCGCAACACGCCCTTCAGTACCACAGGGGTGGGGGAGACTAGACCTCGTGACCAACCTCCTGCAACATGAAAGATTTAGCCAACCGAGCTAGGACCCCAACCCATTTTTAGAATCTTTTTTAATAAATAAGTGTTTTATAATATTTTGTATAGAGATTTATATTATACATTTTTCTTGTTATGAATAAGTGTATTATTATTTATAAAATTGATTTATATATATTAAAAAACAAGGGTAGAAAGACTAACACTTCAAAAGTCCAAATGAGACAACAACTCATAACAAAATAGAACTAGAACTTGTTATAGATACCAAGAGCAAGAGCAAGAGCAAGAGCAATAGGAGGAAGACGTGGATCCTAGATCATCCAATTCACCTAGTAAATCAGCTCAAATGCTAAAAAAAAATAAGAATAAATAAGAATTTGAAAGAGAAAAGAAAAAACAAGATTACTAAGCCATTAAAACTAAAAGTGGATACTTATATTTTGTACATTTATTTTGTAGTAGAATTAGTATTCTAAATATTTTAGATATATTTCAATTAAAGAGGCAATTTGAAAGCCTTGAGTTTAGATAGGGGAGAGCTTTGTTAGGGTTTGTGTCTTTTTTAAAATTATATCACACCCTTATGCCACACCACCCCTTTGGCCTAGGAAATCTTTTGCCCTTCCACATTTATTGTGATTTTTTTTGTAGTCCTTTATGTGGCCTCAAACTATGTCAATCCAAAAAAAAATTTCTATGTTGAAGGTTTGGCGGCTTTGAGCAATAACACCATTGAACAAGCATCTTCAAAAGCTTGTTCCCAAAGTATTCCACAAAGTAGGCCTTATAATCATCTAATGAATCTCGTGTTACCCATCCATGAATTTAATATAATGCATGCAAATAGTTGAAATATTTTATTTTGATTAGATATTTTGTTGGGGGAACTCCTCCCAAAAGCATGATTCATGAATGGGTTAACAAGAATTGGGCCTCACATAGGGTCCAACTTGATTTTTTCCAAAACCTTGCCAAAGGTTTTTTTTTCTATTTTGTTGAGGCTAGTCATATCGAGGCTATCCTTCAACATCGCCCATGGTATGTTCATGCATCTATCTTAGTTTCTTAATTGTGGATGCATGACTTTGCCATCTCTGATGAAAGATAATTTGTGTGTCTATTTGGCTTGAATTCCCAAGGTTGTCTTTGTCTTTTTGGAAAATTTTGACTTCTATTGTTGTCTATCTTGATAAAGTCATTTGTGTTGACCATAATAAGTTCTATTAAGCTTGCTCACAAAAGCATGTGTTTTTGAGATTGATCTTTCTAAAGATCTAAAAGAGTTTATGGATATCTAAATTGGACATGTTTATCACACCTAGTGTGTCATTACCTTAAATTGTCCTATACTTATTTTAGGTGTTCATAAGACTAAAGACTATCCTCTCACCATTCCTCATAACAAGCCCTCCTCCCAACCTATTGAGGCTTTACCTTTAAAATCTAGTGAAGGGTGGACTACAATTAGGAACTGTAAAAATAGAGGTGCAAATACTAGTGGTTCTCAAACCAAAAATCTACCCAAGCTTGACCATCCAACTACTCAAGTGCAATTGGGGTGTCTTCCAACCCATCTAAGAAAGGGAAAGAGGGTGTTCCCTCTAATAGGAAGCCTTCCACTAGACCTTGAATCTCCAAAATGCCACAATCAATGTCTATTTTATTGTCGCAATTAAAGAGAACTATTCACTATTATAATTGTGAATAATCACAATAGCCAAAATCAAACAACGAACAAAAATTCCTTCCATGCAAAGAGAGTTACAAATAATGATTTTCTATATCCTCAACAAGAAAAACTTATAGAATGAGTCAATATTCTTCAAGGAGATCTTGAGATAATACAATGAGGGTGAGTGCTTTATAGGAGCAACCCTAAATGATAAAGGGATTAGATCATGACAATTGTCAACATCCCATGTGATGAGACAAAATGATAGATAATAATAGCTCACTTCAGCTAACAAAAAACACTCCTAAGTTTAGCTTAAGTGCATGAAATGAATTAGACCAATAATTAGCTAATGCATGATTACTCTAACAACCCCCTTAAGATGAACTTAGGAAGTAGTTAAAAACCCTCAAAAGCTAATGCATAAAAAACAAAGAATGAATGATGTGTCCCAACAAACAAGGCTTGATGAGGTACCCATGTACAAATAATCTAATCTCTCACAATTGGAGAAAAAAATAAAAAAGCCTCATGGAAAAAACTCCCCTCCAAAAGACAGAAAGGTGAATGAAGGAATGAAAATCCTTCAAAACAATATCCCAAAAAGAATAGGAACTTGAAGAACATCATACAAGCACAAAGAATTTGTAGACAATTGTCGAATGATGATTGTTATAGTGTTCAAATGAAGAACCTCGTTTGAAACAAATGATGATCAAGATCAAGAAGACAAGAATTTGCATGAGTGCCCCCAATGACATTACTCGAATTAGATGGCAAACAAAGGAAAAAATTTGGAACCAAAAGATACAAATGAGACATATACCAATATTCTGAAGAAAATTGATCAAATAAAAATGGAAGGTCAACTCTATAAACAAGAATGCAAAAGTTTCCATATGGTAAATGCTCCATCTCATTAAAATGGATGGGTAACCAACTATTTCATCCACCTAGTAATGTATAGGAACAAAAACTAGATACATAGATCACTCCAAAAATGAGACCAAGGAAGCATTAGCACCAAAAGTAGAACCCCCCCATAATGTGGAAAGGGAGAGCCAAGACAAGTCCACTGAAATTGTGCATCACTAAGAAGTGCATGTAGGAGAAAAAAGAACATCTAAACATGCAACTAAAAGTACCTGCAAATAAAAAAAGGAGTGCAAACTTGGGCACACACGCATGAGGCAAGAATCACCAGGATTCATTGATATTGTGGAAGGAACACGAGCACTTGACAAAGGTGTGATGTAAAAAAAAAGGCATTCACAACCCACCCATGTCACTTTATATCATAGTGCGAGTACAAAGGCACAACAAGATGTGTGAAATCTCCAAAAAAACATGCACCACTATGACACTTTATCTCCGTACATTTTCAAAAGATAATTGCATGCAAAATATGTATATAATTCCCAAATAGGATAAAATGCTAGAAATACATATAGAACGGCCTAAAACAAGTCATCCCACGCAAACAAAAAAATTCTAGGAGCTAAAAACATTCAAGTAATTCACTAGAATGTGAAAACACAAAAAACTAAATAAAATGTACCTAGAGAAAAAAACTAGAATAGTAGGGGCCCCACTACTATAATTAATCAGAAATCTATACGTAACATGCCCAATTATAGTAGTGGGGGGGGCCTACTATTCTAAGGCGCAGGAGTGGGGAGTGGGCAATCTTTCGCATCTTTGTAGGGCCTCATTTGAGAAGCATGATAGGTGGGGTGGTTAAGCCGTAAAGAGCACCAGGTAGGTTTGGTGCGCTTCCACCGCTTCCACCCAACACCGGGTAGGGGCTTGCCCATCCCCCGTCACTTTCCACCCACCATGAAGGCCCCCTTCTTTCATATTATTGGGCCCACCCAACTCGAACCCATAGAATTTTAGGGGCCCTCCCCGCTGGGTGGGTGGTTAAGGCTATTCCACAACAACAACAGAAGGAACCGATATAAGGGGGGGCCCAAGGAACCGACAACCCCCGAGGGTTTGCCCAACCTTCATCCAAGTGGGAGGCAGATGGGAGGGAGAGGTCAAACAACTGGGAACAAGTGTTTCCATTACTGGGGATGAACGATTGGTCGAATGCATTTGATCGAATGCCTATGATGCTGGGGGACAGTGCCTGACACAGGCTGTTGAAGGTTTCCTGGAGTGGTGACAGGGATGTCGGTTCCAGTGTTGATACATTGGATGATTCGGAACCATTCGCGCCGATGCTACTTAATGGCGGGCCCCAGCTGCTGCGATACCAGTTCCCCACCTGGAATAGGCTCTGCTCCCCCTGATGAACCCTGGTACCGAGCCTCCGCTACTAATGAAACTCCTGCCTCTTCCGCGATCTATCATTGCCGCTCGATCTGGAACTGGCGTGGATGCGAGAACCAACAAACTCTTGCCCCTATAGGGCGCCCCGGTTTCCAAGGGAGCACCACTATATGTAACAGCTCCATCCATGTTCTGGGGGTGTGGATCGAGCAGATCCAGTTAGAACTCTGAAAACAAACTCTTGGCATAGGTGTAGATGGGGCTCATCAGTCCCGGGCTATTGTTCAGTCTCTCC
The DNA here is from genome assembly GCA_007258455.2 of Sequoia sempervirens. NCBI lineage: Eukaryota > Viridiplantae > Streptophyta > Pinopsida > Cupressales > Cupressaceae > Sequoia > Sequoia sempervirens. The sequence continues at coordinate 102,169 of VDFB02229641.1, forward strand.
CTACCAGGTCCGGATTGGAATCACATCTGATCTGGAGGAAGGCTAGGGTGGGGTATGTATGGTGGCCCATATGCGCCCCTGCCCGGATGAATCAGAGTAAATTGATTGCAAGGGCAGTGGTAACGAGTCAACAGGGAATCTGAATCCCTGCTCTTGTGCGCCCACCACCCGATCCTGGGACGGATATTGATCGCTATGACCATCCATTGATCACGGATACTGATACAGCAGCTTGAGAAGATATGGTGATTCAAGTAAGGTCGGGTAGGCCCCTAAGGGGTAAGGAACACGAATCAATAACTACTGCCCGTCTCTGTTCAGATGTGTTTGGGACCGAGCCTTCCGGGCCTACTGGGGGAGGAGTTCAGAGCTAACTAGGGATGAGAGAGGGGATCAGACATGGGTTCTAGGGCAGCACTGGGAGGAGACCCTAACTCCTTCCCCTACCACTTATGAATAGATCTAGATATAGATATAGAGGGGGTCGACATCATCATGATTCTACATCGTGTTATATACGTGATACGACTGATGGCCTATCTATATCTATGCTGGAGCCAGAACAACTAATCTACTAAAGCGGGGGGGCTCCCACCCGCCCCCAAGCCCCATTATAGCTCGGCCTCAGTTGCTGACTCAACGGATAGGTTTACTCACCCTGTATCCCTATAACTCACATAGGTAGGTTGCTACCCTCGGGTTTGAAGTCATCTAGGATATATAACTGGCACTCGACTGCAAGACCCCACCATCCAAGGCGGACCCCACTATCCACCGGCGCACCGTCTCGGGCTTTGCCCACCGTGAACCCTAGCTTCTAACCAGGGGGTGGGAGGATATAGAGATGTAGCGGACCCCACCAGAGCTTCGCTCACCGACCATATGTGTCTTACCCATTGACCATACTTGCCCAGGGGTGGGTGGCAACCCCTTTTGTCCCCCCACTCGCCCCTTGGCCTCCGACCCCCCTGAAATCCACATAGAATTGTAGGGGCCTCCCACCCGCCCGCTCCAGAGAATAGTAGGGCCGACCATGCCCTAAGGCGAATGGGTCGGTGGGGTCAGGACCGACCATACTCGTATATAATTTGGAATAAGATGACCCCATAGAAGAGTAGGGCTAGTTACAGACATTTCTATGAAATCATTTATGCGCTCGCAACCAATAGTAGGGGCCCTACTCTCTACTATATATAGCCCTACTTGATAAAGGTGGGGCTTGACTGGGATTTCTTCTATACGTGATATGGATGCATCGATATTACGTCCATAGAGATAGAGGGTTTGAACTAAGATTCCCCTTGCTGGGTGGTGCATAGGGCCCCTACTATTCTATGGTAGTCGGTAGATTATTGTAGGGCCTGGCGTACTCTATATCCTCCCACCCCCTCCCCCCTAGGGGACCCACCCTGCTTCCCAATCAGCTAGCCTCCCACCCACCCCTATAGTTGGGTGGGGAACTATTGCTGGTCGAGGGAAAGAAATCGACCTGGGAGATAACATTGATTGCGCTCAACCTGCTGTTCTCGGGGATAAGAAATTCATTCCAGCTGGTTGCACCTCATTTTTCAAGTTCCTTAGGTGGGAGGCTATAGTTGGAGATAGAGCGGGTCTGATTCTCATATACATAATTATGGATAACTCATGGCATCTTGATACACAGTGGAAAGATGTGCTTCCCAAGCAAGATACATAGGGGCGGGTAAGGAATCCGATTCGTAATGGGATGGGTGGGAACTGGCACGCTTTTGATCAACACTTAAGAAATGCCCTAGGGATTACGCGGCAGGCACAATTATACCACGGCATTGGGAGATGGGCCCTTTATCTATCTACGGAGGGATGAGATAGATGCATGGATGACTATGCAAAGCTCTAAAAAACCTTTCCAACACTGTTGGAATCATAAAAAATGGAGAAACAAGTCAAAATTTGTGAGCTCGAGAGTGAAAATAGTACATCTGACTTTGACAGGAAATAAAATATACCAACAACAAAATCTAAGAAAAAACTAGCATGATTGAATAGTGCTCAGAATGAGCTTTCTGATGATATCTTGTTTGCCCAATTTTGATAACTAAGCGAAAAGTTATCATGATTTTCCCAATCTTGCTAAAATTTGCAAGAAAAGAAAAAAAATTAGCCTTCTAAGGGTTGGGTGTTGGTCATCCATATGACCCTGGGGTGGTTGTTTTTTATTTCTTCAAAAAATAAAAAATAAAAATAAAAAAATTCATATTTTCTCTTGTAATCCTAGTTGAGAAAAAAAACTCAAAAATCGAGAAGGGGTTCATCAAAACCATGCTTTGATACCATGTTAGAATTGTGAATAAACACAAGACACAAGATCAAACAATGAAAGAACACACCTTCCACACAAAGAGAGTTGCAAATAATGATTTAATATATCATCAACAAGAAAAACTTATAGAATAAACCTTGAAAAATCCTTCAAGGAGATCCTTAAATAATACAATGAGGGTGAGTGCTTTATAGGAGCAACCCTAAATCATAAAGGGATTAATTCATGACAACTGTCAACATTTTATGTGATAAGACAAAATGATCTAATAATAGCTCACTTTAGTTTAAAAAAAAAAACACTCCTAAGTTTCTTAAGTGCATGAAATGAATTAGACTAATAATCAATTAAAGATTAATTAATTATTAGCTAATGCATGCTTACTCTAATATTCACTCTCCCCCTTCTTCTGTGGGTTTGTGTCACTCTCATAGTCTATTAGAGAATTTTGAGAAGGGAGAGTATATTGCAAAAAATGAAGGATGTCAATCCCTAACATGAAGGATAGTGATGACATGCCTTTAGATTCTTATCAATGATTTTATCTCCTAGATTTTTCGATGTCTCATTGACCTCTTGAGGAAATATGTAATGGGAGATGTTCATAAAAAAAATGTTTTTGGATGTTCTATACTTATCTGAGGTAAAGATCACTGGTTTTTTTTCTTTTTGCTACTCATCATGTCATCTATCATCCATTCTTTTTTTAGCAATCACAATGTTGGACATTAAGGGGTTATCACCTTTCTCTCTCCCAGGTAGCTTTAACATGTGGTAGATCGAGGTTCTAACCCTACCAATAGGGTCGTCTAGATCATCTTAAATGTTGAAAATGATTCCTTTAGTATTATAAATATTTATGCCTTCAATGATATTGTGGGGAGATCTTTATTCTAGTGGTAGATTTTTTATTCATTGCCTATTACAACTTGGGTCATGTGCAAAGAATTTAATACGGTAAAGATGACATATAATAAATATGGGACTTTTCCTATGTGCTAGAAAACTAATGAGAGGGAGGCATGGTGCTACATGCATAATACATTAGGGTTTCAACACCAATATGGGCCACCACCATAGTCATTCTCATTGGTATGCATAGAATAATTTATGGGTTGGGTCTATTGTTCCTTAATCATGACATGCCCCATTTTTCTTAGGGAAAAGGTGCGGGCCCCCTTTCTTTTCTTCTCCTATGTCTCTTTTGTGTTCCCATTTTTCTTGGCTTTTTCCTTTCCTTTTCTATATGTTCCCTTGGTTTTTTGGTTACATTAAAATTTTGTTAGACTTTCAAAGTTGGTTGTTTAGGACTACTTCCCAAGATACCCTAAAACCCCAAAATTCCTTTTGGTCAGACTATCAAAGTTTCTCATTCTGGCATGCTCATAGGACCATCTTTGAAACCACAATGTGGATGGTATGACATTATCTTGGCCTACCCCTTTCTATCTACATTAATTGAAACCTACCCAGTTGTGTGCCTTCTTCATTTTTTCTTGTCGTTTATTTTTTCTTCTTGCTCTTATGCTCTAGTGATTTAGAAACCTTATGTGATTGTTTATGACCTTAATTGACGAATTTTCTAGTAGCATGATTGGTGAGTTACAATGTGGTTGTTTTTACATGCATGATGTCCATGATAATATTTCATTGGATTCATATTTCTCATGGTGTCCCCTTCAGTTTTAACCAAGTAGGTTTTTCCCTTTCTTGGTTTTTTCCCTATTTTTTCTAGTTTTATGTGTTTGTTGTTGTTTGTTTTTGTGTCTGCATTTGTGTTTTGTGTTGTGGGTTATCCATCACATTCTCTTGTGTTTTCTCATCATTTCCCTTTGACAGATCCATTTTTATAGTTAGGAACCATTTTCCCTAATAACATTTTGGTGAAGTCATCATTTTGACAAACTTTGAAGTTTGTTATCTTGGTCTACTCATATTCAAATCCTTGAAACCTCAATTTTGATGTCCTCTCAAAGTATATATGGGCTTAACATGTTTCTACTCTTAGGAAAAATTATGCATTGTTAGAGTTAGAATTTTAGAATCATCTTATTCCATTTCTTGGTTAATGGCTATCCCAAAGTTTGACCTCGATGTTCTCTAAAGCTAATTCCTTTTAGATATGAAGTTTCAAAGCTTCCTTCATTTGCTTGGTTAATGCTCCTTCTAAAATCCAACCTTAACATTCTTTAGTGTAGTTTCCTTTTTGGAGGCAGAGTTTCAAATTTTCCTTATCCAAGCACCAAGTTAGTGGTCACCTCAAAGTCTGATCCTGATGTGTTTTAAGTGGCTAAGCTATGTCATATGGATATCAAGCTTCCTTTCCCCAAAGTATTCATTGGTAGGTATCTTCAATTCAAGAACCCTAATAATCCCTAAAAGGCTTACTCCTTGAAACTCTTTAACGACTATATTCTCATTAGCCTTAGTTGCTTTTTATGTCATTTTAGAAAGAATGCTTGAATATAATGATATCAAGTGGTATATGCTAAATATTGGATCTAATTGTAGAAAAAATTACTTAATTAGGCTAGTAATGGATCTTATGTGTTATTGGAAGTACTTATGCAAGGAGAGAAATATTAACCTAAAGAGATGAAGTATGAGTACAAAGGCTACCTCCCTACATAAAAGATGTTCTCACCATGGAAAAAGAAATTGGAGATATTGACCTTAGACATGTAAATATCAAGAATTTATACAACGGTTAGTACTGAAAGAGATATAATGTTCATGTCTTAGTGTATAGTAAAGTTATAATTAATCTAAGATTTTTCTTTTCCATTCTCACTTCAATCTCTAGAGCTTGTCTTGGCATGTGAAAAATCCTACAATTATAGGTGGCAAAGGAAGGTTTTTGGTCCTATTTAAATGGTATTTGGACTCCCCACCTATGCTCGATATGCTAAAATCAACATGAAATAGTCACTAAGGTACTATGAAATCCATATTACATAGGTAGCCAACTTTGAAAATGACAACATGTTGCAACAAAGAAGAAAATCAACAGTGAAATGACTAAGGTCATTTATAATAGTGGGTTCCAAGAGGACTTGAAAGACATGATCATTCGTCAAAGAAGATGCTTTGAGTTTCCTAATAAAAATGGCTTCTATCATTAGATGTTATCCTTCATCTTACACGTGTGATGAAATAAGAATTGATTGGACCACCTTGATTAGTGAAACATTGCATGAATAGTTATCAAATGTAGGAGAAACTAGTAAGTTTATCATGACTTTATACTTAGTGTATCTATTGGCCCATTGAGTGAATTTCCTTGGACTCAACAAAGTGGGAACCATGCAAAAGGGAGAGAAAAGGGTATATTAATATTACCCACAACTAGAGCTAAAAGAGCACTAGAAACACTATGATTGGGCTAATGACACCTTTGTTTATGTCATAATAAAATGCTTGGATAATGACTATGGACAAAGAATATCTTTTGAGGCTACTGAAGTCACGACTGATTTTGTGGATTCCCCAGGGCCCCTCACAAACTCCCAAGGTATTTGAGTGATAATAACATTCTCTTAGAGGTTTGTATGTAGGTGGTGGAGATCCATAGATTGATTGCAAAAAAAACATAAATATGGAATATCTTTCCCCATCAAGGTTGGGGGCTGCTCCCATTCAAGCATTCAAAAATAAAATAATACAGAGTTGGAAATGGTCCATTTCATGATGTGCCTATGTGAGTCCAAGGGGAAATTTGATCCCATTGGAAAGATTGACCTATTGGTTGGGTCCTTCTTTGTGTATGTACCTAATATTGAACATTTTTGGGTAGACCGCCTTGACGAGCATGAGGTTAGGATAAGGGACCACTATAGAATGACTCTCCCACTAGTCAAGGGTCGTGTATTGGAGAAGGTACCCAAAAGCATACAAAAATATGGAAAGGTGTTGGATTCTTTTTATAGCCAAAACAATATTTATAACCAACGTGTTGACAAAGTAGATTGGTCAATATCCAAGGACTTTTCAATTGAAAAATAGACTAAGGAGTTCATAGAGAGCACTAAGGAATAGATTAATAACCCCTGCTACATGGATGATCTTGATCTAAAAAAGGATAATTCATCGTATGTTGCTCAACTTGTAAAGTACAAGGTGAATATTTGTGTAACATGCCCAAAGTTTACCCTATTGATTTCGCCTAATTTTTAACTCAAAATGTGAAGAGACTCAAGTTCACAAATACATAGAAATAGAATTTTCCTTTTTAATAACACATCTTTACATTTGAAATAAACTCATTTCATATTATATTGCATGAATATAATAACATTACATAATCCCAAGTAATTGATTTCATCTTTTATATACATTTACAAATAGATGCAAGATCATAATTACAAATCATAGCTTACAAGAGCTTAACGGTACAAGAATATATTGGTCAAGTTGTCCACAATTGGAACATATATCTTCATCTTCTTTTGTTTCTCAAGCTTTAGCTGCCAACTGCACAAGGGAGAGCACACCCAAGTTCTTTTTTGCCAACCACAGACTTAATGTGGTCCCCCACACATCTTCCTAACCAGTAAGATGGCCCTAACCTTCAATGAATATTTTGGTATGAAATCCCTCTAATATAATTCCTACCTAAGAATGGTGTTGTGTCCTACATAATTAGAGCTTCCATACACTGGATTTTCACCTAACATGAATGACACTCCCTAGTAGCTATGCAATCCTAGCTCACAGTGAACCAACAAAGTGTATGCAGTGGCATCTACACTTACTTTAGCCAAAGTTTTGATATATAATAAAACAAATCCACTTTTTATGAAATAGTGTCGTATGTTCACCCACCCCCTCACTCTACTTGGAAACTCTATTGGCCATAAATAAATATTGACTAGGTTGACCTCAATATAGCATAACAAGATTCCATTCTAAAAAGTGATGACGCCCTTAAGTTGATATAATTGACCAAATAGGTTAATTCCAACCTCTAGTTTATCCTATCCCAAGGAACAACTAACTTCCTACTTTCAAGGAAATATGAGTCATTGAGAACTTAGGTTCTCCACTCAAGGATAAACTACCAACATAGGTTTATTCAACATCATATCCTAACAATGATGACATAATACTTTGAACATGATGACATAAATCCCTTGGTCAATCCTATAATCTATGAATTTACTCTTTGAAAACCATTATTTCTCACAAAAGTGGGTATTTATTCAAACCAATCCTTTTCACCTTCTCACAACCTTTTAATGTCTTTTCTTTAGCTTTCTTCTTCTTCTTTGCTTTCCCATTATTTTTTGTCTTATACTACTTTAACATCCACTAAAATTCCTCCTATTCAAATTTTATTTTTTATAACTTCTTTTGCTAGCATTTTATTTGCTTTTTCCTCTTCCTTATTTATTCTTCTAACTTGCTTATCCTCTTTGCCACATCATGTATCAACTCCATCTTTGTATCCATATCCATAATCATAGCTATCCTTTGAACTACTTATAACTTTTCTCAATTGTAGTGTTGGAAAATGTACTCCTTTACATTTTCACACTATGTTTGCATCCCCTTAATTAATATGACTTAATTAAGCTTCTAATTACCTAAATTATGCATTCCTAAGCCTTATCATTGTTAGTGTGAATATTAGGTCTTGTACCTAGTAATTTATTTCACTAGGTAATTAGGAGAATTATTCACATGATTAAGTTTACTTAGGATATAAGATTCTTTCTAGAAGTATTAGTTGGCTTTTTTAGAACTTATCTTATCTAGCTTTATGCATCATTTCCTAGGTAGTTAGTTTGTTAGTCATCTCATGTCATAAGATTAAGACACGTGTCACAATCATGTTCAATCCTATTCCTCACCTTCCCTATATAAGGAAGGTCATTGTAAAATTTGTAACATACTTCATACCTCATCATCATTTTGATAGGTCTTAATATCAAGCAAGCTCATATTCTTGCATCCTCTCTTATAGAAGGTTTTCATTGTTTTTGCAGGTGGTCTTGGGTGTTGAGCTAATCTTCAGCTCTTACATGGTATCAGAGCCAAGCCTTGCAAAACCTTTCTCAGACATGAGGGTTGAGCTATTGCTAGTGAGAGATCTAGGTTATTTTTAGTAAATTTGAGTATGAGCAAACTTCCCTTGCACCATATGGTGAACCTAGGAATAAAAAAAACTTGAAAAAAATACATGATTTGATGTTGTCTCTATATGTGTGCTTTCATGGAAAGTCACTTTTGGCTCGTGTTGGAGGAAATTTAAGCTCATATTCGAGTTTAGGGTAGATGAGAAAGTAAATATTGACTTTTGTTTTTCCTAAATCTGACGTTTCTAGCGAAAGTTATGAGGGTTTGAAGATTTACAAGATTTGGGACTAGCAGAGCTTCTAGTGCATTTTCACCTTGATTTGACCTTGCCATCATCTTCAAAGAGCCCGAGAGATAAAAATCGATATAAAACATGCCCTATTTTGGCTTCAGCTGTTTGTGAGGCAAAAAAAAACTCAAAAGGTCATACAGCCCTCGGAGTACAGGGGACAATTTTGCAGAATAAAAAATAAAATAAAAAAATCATATGTTCTACTTATTTGCTATTGTATCGGGCATTTATTAAATTTTTTGGGATCATATTATAATATTATTGTGGGTTTCTTAAATTTTGCGAACTGGGATTAATTTGTTTTGACTGAGGCTTATTTTTACTTGGCACATATTAATTGTGGGGACCTATTAAAATATTTTGATGGTTTAAATATTATTAATTGTGCACAAAAATTTTGGGCGGAGACTTTTATCTTTGGTAGTTCGTATTGCCAGTGTTGTAGAATTTTCCAATTAGATTGTCATTTCTCTGATGCTGGTTTCTCCTTACATCGATCGACCCTTTGACGACTCCTTTACTTTGTCGGGGAGTTGTCAACATCTGTAGTTATTATCTACTAACTATTTTTTGTTTGCCTCACATTTATTGTTTTTCGGCTGTGTTGTTAGCATTTTAATAATGGAAACCAACATTACACAATTGCCAACATTAAATTAATTGCCTTGAAATTTGTGTGTCCTAGATTTAGGTCCCAGGACCCATTCACCCAAGGGCGAATTGGTCCTCCTTAAGCCCTAGGACCCAATTTTTAATATGGTTTTTGCAACATTTTAATGATTCAAATTCAAGTTTCAAATGTTAGCTTATGGCATCTAATTTTCAAGAAAGTAGATAAACACCTATAAATACAGTTATTTTATCAATTCAAACCTAGAAGAAGGAACACACATAATTCAAATTTCACAAGAGAAAAAATAGTCAAGAGCATTGAAGATCAGATTTATCAAGCATCTACAACATCAATCAAAATCATATAATCATGTCAAAGTTATGTGTGTTCATATTATGTTATGGAGCTAACATTGTGATGTAGGTTTCAAGCATTGAAACTTTAAATCAAGCAATCATTCAAGCCAATTCATGCAAGATCCAATCCTTAGAGTGATGTGTTAGACTTCAGTCCTCTAAGGGAAACCATTAAGGGTTTGGTGAGTTGTGACATATATATTTTCATTCATCGATCCTTGTCATTTTTCATTATCTATTATCATCAAGGTTTAGTTACCAAAACAGGGTTTGACCAAGGAAAACTCCTATTCACCCAAAAAGAACATGTTTTCCCTCTCTTTGTGTGTAGATTTGCAAGTGAAGAAAGACTGAAGATTGGATCAAAAGTGCAATTTTTTAAAGTTTTCAAAGTTGTCATCAAAGTTTTCAAGCTATAGAAACTCACGTACAAAATTTATTTCCAGTTTTCGATAGTGGAATATGAAGGAATTAGGAGTGTAGATCTAAGATCAAAGGACAGTGAAATTAAGTCTTGGACCCCTATACAAAGACTCGTTCACCCTAGGGTAAATTTTTCCAAGCAAGACAGACACCCAACAACCACTTTTGGTAATAGGTACATATCATTTTTCCATTCTCAAACCTGTCGAATAATTACTATTTTTGTTTGTGCTATCCTTTATTTCAGCATTTCAAGTTTTAATCACATAATTGAGTTCATTAGGCATTTTATTTTTATCTCCCAAAAGTGCATTTCAGTCATTTTTTTCATAAGGAAAAAATTAGTGATCCCCCATCCCCATAGAGTTGAGTCAACTCAAGGTTGAAATTCAATTCTATCCTTGGGAGATATCTCTCCTTTTTCCATATGAAACTAGGAAAAGTAAGGAGGTGCCAGGTCATCACTATCTTTTTGGTGAACCCTTTATTTCCCCCTCATCTTTTTTTTGGATGTTTCATAATGGTGAACCTGATATTCTCACACTATAAGATGTTTGATTTGGAGATCCTTCAAACCCTAGATCTAGAATTTTTATTATTTTGCATTGCATCTCATTTAGGGTTTTCAAAATCACATTAGTTTGCATTTCATTTAGGGTTTTAAAATTGCATGTTGCATCATTTAAATCTCAACAACTCAAAAAATTTCCTACATATTGCATTCATTTTGCACAATAGTTTGCATATTAGTTTTTTCAATCGTTTACATTAGAAAATTCAAATAAAATTTCATCTAGAAATGTCATTTTGCTTGTTGTTTGTCATAAAATTGCACTTGCATTTCATCATAAATTTCTAAAAGTTTGTAACTGAAAAATGTTTGTTTAAAACCTGAATCAAATACATTAAATATCAACTCAAAAACCAAAATTTTATTTTTTTCAACCCATGTGCGAGGACCCATTTTCCCTAGGGTGAATATCTCCTTGTACGATTCATTTTCTAAATTTTTGGGCAATAACTTATCTTTGTCTGCTTTACATCTTGTTTTTGGTAGATCTCAATTTTAGTTTCTAGAATTATAGTTTTCTCAAACTATTTACATTCAAGTTAATTGGTCAAAACAAGTGCATGTTTCAAACATAAATTTGCATAACTTTCAAGTTCTTGCAATTTACAATCAGTCAATTATCATTTTAGATCTATAAACTTTACATTAAACTTCATTAGGGAGATGTGCTTTGGTAACATATGGATGACCTTAAGATACTTGATTGATGTTTCAAATTGTATATTTGGAGATGATCCTAATGCAATTGATAACAATCATGAATCTTCACCTACTAATGAATGCCCTTGTGAGGTGGACATCTTAGGCCAAGATGAAGATAGCATGCAACGATTCATACAAGACTCCCAACGCAACCTTGAGAACAATGCATCCTTTTATACATCCATGCAACAACCAACATCTCCTATAATCCCATCACTTGATATGTTCAACCTTTTGAATCCCAAAATTAAAACACAAAACAAGCCTCAACCATCAATCATGAAAGAACTTGTTAAAAAGTACAATGTGATACTCTTATATCCTATGCTCATCGAGTTACTAATACACCCATCAACTTAGAAGAGAGTTATGGTCAAGGCTTCAAAATCTTAAGTAAACAAGGATGTGACATAACTAATGAACATGGAATTCATCGATTGTTAGAACAACATTCATCAAAAGATACCAAGGGACTAGGATATCAAGGATCTCCTCCTCTTGCTACCTCTCCTAATGGGAAACACATTCTCTTTCAAAAGATTGTTTCACAATACCAATTAAGGCCTCATGATCATGATCAAGTAACCTTAGATCCTCCACCTCAACAAGTTGCCCAATCAAGTAAGAAACCCAAGCCCTACAAACTTAAGAAGCTGAAATTTCCTTGTCCAATGTCTAAAAATGAAAGATCCTTACACGCGCTCCTTAATCAAGGACTCATAACATTGCCACTTATTAAAGAAGATCATAAAGGAAAAAGTACAAACATATTTCATTGTCAATATAATAGAAATTTTGGCCATTCTATTGATGATTTTCATTCTTTGAAGATGATCAGGTTGATGAATTTCATATCATTGATATAGTTCTTTAGCATGCATGCACTTTGCTCCTTGCCATGTGATAGTTGTAGAATCATATCATGCTCACTATTACATGTATTGTGTTTAACGCAAATCATTTCCATATTGCAAGGAGCACATTCTCATCACCTATCTCACCTCATCCTTGTCCTACATTTAAGGGGAAAAGGGCTAGATAGCCTTGTCCTAGTTTTCCACTCATTGTTTCCCCTTTGGCTAGTCATCTTCCTTCCATATATGATGAACAAGATTGGGATGTGAACAACGTTCTTTAGGTAAGCTTGCATGTGTCATACTAGCTTTGTGTCTTATTTTCATGTTATTTGTGTGATTGCATGTGTGTAATGTGATCCCCCATACTGTGTTGCTTGGTGTGTCCTTATATTTTTGAGCCTACTTTATATGACCCTTGTCACTTCATTTGTGCAAGGATACAAAGGGAGTGAATCTATCTGTGGACATCTAAATTTGGACACTTAAGTTATCCAAATTCATCCCCTTTCGTCTTATTTTTATTAATTAAGTAATACTACTATTATTTAATTAATATCTTTAGTTCTTCTAATCCCTAAGGTATCTAGTTAAATAATTAAATACCTTCCTCTTTTCATCAATTGAATTAAATAAATATTCCATTTATTTAATTCCCTTCATGTCACATCCTCCATCATTTTTATCTTATCTTAATCCTTCTTCTAATCCCATCATTAGGATGTGCACATGCCTAATCTTTGATTAGGATGTGTCACATCCTCCAACTTTTGCAAGTTGGCCTCTAATCTCTCTTAGCCACCTAACCATCCTCTAATCCCTCACTAACTAGCCTAATCAACCTTTTAAGGAATTTTTAATTCCTTTTATCCTTCCAAGGAATATTAAATTCATTTTCTCTTCCCCATGTCCTTTATGACATGTGTCCTTAGTCAACCCTATTGAATGTTTTTTTTTTGACAAGGAATCTCCCTTCCCTATGTGAATTTTTAATTCACCTTTTAATCCCCCAATGCATTTAAGGAATTTTAAATTCCTTCTCTCATCCCCATAAGGATATTTGAGGAATTTTTAATTCCCCACTTGTCCTCTCACCCACATAGGGACAAGGACCTCCTTTATGAGGAGATCTTGTCCAATCCCAAGGTACTTTGTACCCCTCCATGTCATGTACTTCTCCTTCCACCTCATGTCGACTTCACCTTTTAGGGCTATCTCACATGCCACATGTCAAGATGTGAGGGCTTGTGAGTTCTCAACTCACCTTAGCCCTACATCTTGATATTTGGTGGATCAATCTCAACCATCCATCTCCTCTAGGAATTCTCAAAATTCCTATTAATACCCCCTCTTTTCTCTCATTTTGGGAGAGATCATTTTGCTAGCCAAACTCTTGTAGTTTTGTTTCTCAATCCACACTTAGCCATTTTCATGCTTTCATCCATTTCCATCCATCTTCACATCATCATCTAGCTTGCATCTTTCCATCCAAGGAGCATACACATCAAATATCAAAGGGCCAACCAAAGGATCGATTCGACGCAAGGTATAGAGTTCCATTTTGTTGCTTTTGCTTTGTGTTGTTTCCAACTTAGGCTAATCTTGAGGTGTAGGTTGTTTTGGTGTTTATTTGCACTCTTTTACTTGCTGCTCTTTTTCTAACGCTCACATTTGACCTATCACACTATCATGAAATTATTCGTATCTACTTTTTTATATCTGTTGTAACCATTGCCTTTTTCATTTGTCTTTTGTTTCTTTTTGGGGACAATGCAAACCATCAATACATTTAGGTCTCTTCCATGTTGACCCAAAACGCTTCTCCTTTTTTTTTTACTCTTTGTGTGTCATTCTTCCTCTGTTCTCATTGTTCCATGAGTTATTTGGGGAATGATGATGATTCCGAGATCGATTATATCACTGTAGTGAAGACATACGCTGACCCCAAATCCATGGATCCCTTATGTGTTATCTTAGGAGTACATATGAAGGGAAACCACCTTTTCATGGTGTAGCTTTATTTGGAAAGTATGTTTGGCATAGGGCTTTCCAAATAAGCTATCATGTCTCTTTTATCTATTGGATTTTATTGTATTCTACTTTAAAGTAATTCCTCACAGTATGGTGTTTAGAAATTTCTTTAAAGTGGGGGGAATTATGCCTCTCACTTGTTTCTTTCTTGATTTCATGACCTCTTGTTCAAAGTATGGCCTTCTTATTTCACGTGATGTGTCTTCTTGTTGGTTACATTGGGATTGATGCCCTTCAAGAGTGTGACCTTTCTTGGCATATGGCATTCCTCTTAGTGGTAATGCTATGGATTGCATTCCCTAAGGTGTGAATCTTTTATCTCTCAACTAGTCCTCTCTTGATGGTGATATCAAGTGTGATGTTCCCTAAAGTGAGACCTTTCATGAACCAAGCAAAACCTCTTTGACCATATTAAACCAAAACTCTTGTCCACCAAACATAACACAACTTTCTTGGTGATGCCTTTGTTTCATGAGTGTCTAGCATAACACATCTTGCTAGCCTCGTGATCGTCGTATGTGGTGTTTTATCAAATTTATCAAGGAGTATAACTTTTGGTATGGTTGATGTATGGGAGCTTGTAGACCTGGCATGACTTGCCCATTACCACTTGTTTTGTGGGTACACACTTAGTGTATATTGGACTGCACTATACCTTGTGTGTTTCTCACTTGTTTGGGCTCACCAAGTGTATATCGGACTATACTTGTGAGCATTTTTTTCATGGCCACCTTGCATAACACAACTTGCTTGCCTGCGGTGCCATGTGAGCGTGTTTCATGGACTTGGCATAACACATCTTGCTAATCATCTTTTCTTGCATTAATTTTGACATTATATGATGTTTTATCTTATGTCGCTACTGCATTTGTGTGTCTCTTTGTGCCTTTTTTGGTTTTTCATGGGATATTTGATCCTAGGGGCTTAATCATCCTCCTTAATTTTTGTTATCTCATCTTTCTAACAATTGTACAATTAGACCTCTCTTGACTTATTTCTCTACTTTAGTGTGAGTTTGAGCATAGGGCTCATACTCTCACTAAAGTGGGGGGAAATATAGTGTTGGAAAATGTACTCCTTTACATTTTCACACTATGTTTGCATCTTTTTAATTAATTGGACTTAATTAATCTTTCAATTACATAAATTATTTAATCCTAAGCCTTTGAAAGGGAAACTGGCATTAAAAAATTGCCAACATCAAATTAATTTCCTTGAAAGTTGTGGGTCATGGATTTAGGTCTCAGGAGTCATTCGCCCAAGGGAAAATGGGTCCTCCTTAAATCCTAGGATCCAATTTTTAACATGTTTTTGATAGCATTTTAATGATTCAAATTCAAGTTTCAAATGTCAATTTATGGAATCTAGTTTTTGAGAAATTAGATAAACACCTCTAAATACAATTATTTTATCAATTTGAACCTAGAAGCAAGAACACACATAATTCAAATTTTAGAAGAGCAAAAATTATTGTCAAGAGCATTGAAGAGAAAATTTATCAAGCATCTACAACATCAATCAATATTATATCATCATGTCAAAGTTATGTGTGTTCATATTATGTTTTGCAAATAACATTGTGATGTAGGTTTCAAGCATTCAAGCATTAAATCAAGCAATCATTCAAGCCAATTCATGGAAGATCCAATCCTTAGAATGATGTGTTAGACTTCAGTCCTCTAAGGGAAGCCATTAAATGTTTGGTGAGTTGTGACATAAATTTGTTCATTCATCAATCCTTTTCATTTGCCATTATCTTTTATCATCAAGGTTGAATTACCAAAATGGGGTTTGACCAAGGAAAACTCCTATTCACCAAAAACAAACAATTTTTCCCTCTCTTTGTGTGCATATTTGTAGGTGAAGAAGGATTGAAGATTGGATCAAAAGTGCAATTTTGTAAAGTTTTCAAAGTTGTCATCAAATTTGTCAAGCTACGAAAACTCACCTACATAATTTATTTCTGACTTTTCGATAGTGGAATCTAGGGGAATCGAGAGTGCAGATCTAGGATTAGAGGATTGTGAAATCAAATTTTGGACCCCTATATAGAGACCCATTTTCCCTAGGGAGAATTTGTCTAGTCATGACACTCAATAACCACTTTTGATAGGTACACATCAATTTTCCCTTTTCATATTTTCTAGAAAATTACTGTTTCTATTTGTTCTATCCTTTATTTCAACATTTCAAGTTTTACATCACATAATTGAGTTCATTTAAAGGAATTTTATTCATCTCCCAAAATTTCATTTCAGTCATTTTATGTCATCAGGAAAAAACTAGAGATCCCCCATCCCCATATGAAACTAGGAAAAGTAAGGGGGTGTTAAGTCATCACTATCATTTTGGTGAACCCTTTATTTCTCCCCCCATTCATTTTTATGATGTTTCATCAATAGTAGCTAAGATATCCTATGAATTATGTACTCATAACATCTTTAGATGATTTAATTAAGTGATGCAAAAAAACCTTTATTCCTACAAATTAATCTCCAAAAAATACCATATTCTTATAGATTAAAAACTAACTCTAATAACTATACCAAATACATAAATAAAATAGAATAAAAGAATGTGAAAAATGTATTTAATATACTCAATAACTATCTATCAAACTAAATTGTATAATTTATTTTCACTCTACACTTAAAAAAACATTAACATACTATTAAAATACAACTGAAAAAATAAAATATACAATATATTATCAATATTAAAAACAAAAATATTCCGTTGCGGCTCTGCTGGTCACGAGTTCTAGTCTCCCCCGTTCCGTGGTACCGGAGGGCGTGTCGCGCCAGCGCCGCCGGTCACGTTAAAAAGTTTACCAGGCGCACTGCAGTTTATAGGGGGTCGTGCTACCCGATTCCTGCAGTCTAAAAAAAAAAAAACAAAATTAAAAACAAAAATATTTACACATTTCTCCAATATTAAAACTAACAAACATGTAGGGGTGGAGGGCCTAGATCAATTGGCTAAAGCATCTTGTTGCAGGCAAGAGGTCATGAGGCGTAGTCTCCTCTTCGTCCCCCTAGTACTGAAGGACGTGTTGCGCCAACATCACCAGTCACATGAATTTTTTTTACCAAGCTCATTACAGTTTATAGGGGGACTACTTGATTCTTGTAATCTAAAAAAAATAACAAACATGTATTCATAAAAACATTACTCATTAACTCTTATCGATCTCTAACACTATATAATTCTTTATTTATAATATCATAATTTAGAAGAGTTAACTTCACCTATTCCTCTTAAAGAAGGTAGCTAACAATTATCATTTTTAAGAGAATGTAAGCTTAGTACAAACAAATTCATGTGAAGAATACATTATTTTCTTCTACTTTTATTCTCTAGATAAGAACTACATTCCCATGGTCGACTTCTCAATTAATGCTCCCTAGGTAAGAACTCTTATCTTAGGTGTGTTCCACAACCTAGTAGTAAGTCATCTTAAGGTTAAGTCCAACTAACACAATGGTTAAATTTAACTTATGATCCTATCCATTGAATAATTTTTTAAAGGATAAATAATTATTTGTTATTGTCATTTCTTAGGTTAGAATGGTTCGTAAGCAAAAATATATACATTAAAAATTAAATAAATATATTTATTATAACTTAAAAAAATTGAAG
The DNA here is from genome assembly GCA_007258455.2 of Sequoia sempervirens. Taxonomy (NCBI): domain Eukaryota; kingdom Viridiplantae; phylum Streptophyta; class Pinopsida; order Cupressales; family Cupressaceae; genus Sequoia; species Sequoia sempervirens. The sequence goes on from VDFB02229641.1 coordinate 120,027, forward strand.
TGTATACACAATATTTATTTTTATTTATTATTGAAATCATATATTATATTATAAAAATATGTAAATATGATTATATGGTCATCAAATTTAATCTAATTAAATTCAAGGTAATTTTGAAGCATTTAGTCTTATATCTTATTAAAATAATATAATTTCTAATTCGTACAAAGTTAAATTTTAATGTTCTAATTAAAACTAATATATTATAACACTGAAATTAGTATATTCGTGATGTTTCTCATTTAGTTGTGGGTCTATTTTGATGGAAATGTCTTAATATAGTTATCTAATTATAAGTAGGACACTCTTGTGTTAAGTTTGATTCATACCCATAACTCTATCTATCTCCATCTACTTTCATTTACATCAAATTCTATTTATTCACCATTTACCTCTCATTATTCCACTTACATTCCCACACATTCACATGCATTTATTGTTAGAAATGAAGGTGACCACTACAATATGGAAATCTAATTTAAACTTGCAAATCTAAAATTTAATATGTAAAAAATAAATGGAGAAATGATCTAACAACAAAGAAATCAACACACAAGAGGCATTATATAACAAAAACATTTATGTGGAGAAAACCATTTCGAGTAAAAAATTACACTAGGAAAAGAGGAAAAATCTATATTATTCTTCAAACAAATTACAATACATAAAATTTTCTCAATCTTGCATTGAATTTGATAGCTTCTATGTACCTACAACTTCTCATAATGCCTCCATCTTAAGCCCTCAATATATAGATTTATGGAGGCTGAAAATACCATCATAAAACATTGCCATGGGTCAAAACAAGGTTCCAAAATACCATGGTAAAAATCCATAAGACTCTTACATGCTAAACATAGTCTCTTACATGACTTGTACTCCTTACAAGTTGTCATAAAAATCGATATAGAATAAGAGATGCTCTTACATGCATCAGAGACTATCAATAACTTATGGAAATATTCTCATGTTCAAAATGATCTTGTTTATTTTTAGCCCTTACAATTTCCATAAAACTATCATACTATCCTTAAAAATAGGTTTTTCATGTTAGACCACTAAATGAGAATCCTTTGACAACTATCAACTTATTTTTCAAGGCACCAATATGTGACAAAAGTGCTAACTCAAAATCTCACATCCCTTTTCATGGAGCACAAATATTTAATAATATAAATACCCAATAACCATGAAAAAATGTAAAATAATAATAAATGATTAACTTAAGAATTGTCAAAGTTGAGACACCTTAATTCCCAACATTTTTCACTACCTTGCTATTAGTATTTCCTTGGCCAAGTTCATTTCCATGTTACTCAACATCAATCCACAACATGTGAATGAACCTTAAATTTTAACTTTTAAATTTAAATTCTAAAATTTTCACCCCTTTCTATGAGTCATTATGAAGTTGACTTAACGCACTTTTGTGTGACATGTTGTATATCATTATATTTGAAAATATTCAATGTGCACTAAATTTCATAATGGAGAATTGTTTGGAAGGGTCTCAACCTTGCATCATAATGTTGAGGATAAAAAATATAATTTTGATTTGCTCTAGAGATTAAATTTTTCCTTTAAAAAAATGGTAAAATGAGGCATTAATTAGAGCGAGCTAATTATGAAAACATGAGCCTTTTCAAGTTCTTAAAAAAAAGATGCTCAATCGAATTCATGGATCAAAAGTTATGGCATTTAGAAGTTGGGCCTACCACATCGAAAATGTGAGACCACCTATGCTACATAAGAGAGTTATAATCTAGGGAATTACACTTGTTGAATAACTTATAACATGTATTATGAAACATCATAAGACATCATTGAATGGAGATAAAGGAGCACCTAAGTTGGTGAGTGAATTATGACAAACTTATGGCAAATGGAAGAAATATATCATTTTTAACTTGTGGACTCATCTAAAGATTTGGACATTGAATTTTTAACTAGAAATTTTGGCACCACATTTTTTGTGGTTTTAGCTTATAGTTTCCTAATTACTTATGGTTTCGTGAATTGCTTCTCCTATTTATTGGGTGCTTGAGATGAAGGATCTAGGTACAAGTTTTGTAAGTGTTGTCATACTTTCATAATTGCTCTAGATCTCTTGTTGGTAATACTCCTATAAAGGCTTAGATTTTGCAAGGGTATTGTAACCATTAATTAGTGAATAATTAATTTAGTTGTTTTGGATTGTGGGATTTTTCCTCTAAAAGGGTTTTCCCCATGAAAGCCATTGTGTTATAGTATTTTCTCTTGTGTTTGTTTCCTTGTAACAATATGATTAATTTAAATTTTTGCATATACCCCCTCTTGTAGATTAGTTTAGGAAGTGTATTCCACATCTGTGCTTCCTTTCAAGAATAAAGAGAACATCTAAATCATACTTCAATTTTCTAGAAGCTAAAAGAATCACATTTGCATAGGGTCACTTGCATGCTGGTGAATGTTGTTTCTAATACTTCATGTCAAGCTATAAAGTTGACCTATCGAGAGGTCTAACCTAAGAAAAGTTGAACCTTAGTGATCTATTAGATTCCTCTAAGATGTTAATTAGCACCACAATTCCTAAAAATACATTACACATAAGCAATTAGAACAAATAAATTTTAAAAATCTATACTTTATTAGTTTAGATGGACATATTAGAATTGAAATCCATAACAATTAGAATCAAATCAACAATATCCAAAAAAAAGATAATTTAATTATAATTCTAAGATAGCTATCATACTAATGATATAAAATTTCAAAATAATACTAAATTAATTTTATGTAATATTATCATATTAATTTATCATCTATTCTAAAACTAAATATTATAATCCTCTTATTTTATTATATCATTATTACTATTTATATATTAATCCAATTAAATTTAATCTCAATAAATATATTTTTTCAATTAACACTAGTTTAGGAATAAAGTTACCCCTTTCACGAACGAAAGAACATTTCCCACTTTGGTTAAAAGAATTATTATTATTTGTATATTGTTTCCGGCCATGACGTTGGGCATTATTGTGATAACGATGTTTAAGCCGCCTTGAGGATTGAATTATTATTATTATTATTTTTATGAGGCCTACAATATTTTAAATTTCTTAATAATTTTGTTCCATTATTTTTGCATAGCTCGTAGACACGGATTAATGTAAACATCACAAAAGTAAAAAAATAAGTTTAATGCAAAAGACATTGGTATTGGATTCTTATCCCGTATAATAATGGCATATCTAAAGTCAATGTAACGTGCATATATATTTTGTTCAAAGGGATATTATGATGGCTTGGAAGAAACAAACTCAAAAAAGTTTTTTTTATTAATTTAAATTAATTAATTAAATGCAATCAATTCTGCATAAATTATTTAAGATTAAATGAAGTTGGCAATGAGGTTAGATAATTAAAAAAAAAATGTGAAGTTGGAAAATTGGATGTGAAGGAGGGTGGTGATATATATTTTAATGATTAAAAAATATTTTAAATTGATAAGGTTCTATAATATTTTTGATGTCAAACTTGAAAATAATACTTCTTTAATAATGTGACTATTTTGCATTATGTGTTGTATTTTTGCCTTGTCAAAGGATAAATTAGTAGGTCAAGGACACATTTGGGATAAAGTCTCAAGTCTAGGGTATGAAAACAAGCAAGGGAAAATAGACAAAATAGAGGCCATTTTTGGCAATAGCCTCTACATCGCTACCTTCAACAAAGTGAAAAAAGAATATGCTTTATGAGGTTTTGAACAACATCAAGGTAGATCTCATGGAGGAACCAAGCTTTGGTCATCTATTATTTAATATTCTTTTAGGGGGAACCTTCCCAATAAAATAGCCAATTAAAGTAATCTTTTCAAGTCATCAATAAACACTATCAAAGTATGGAATGAGAAGAACCACTTCAAGAGGTGATTTAAAAGACATACCTCATAGAATACTTTAAAAATAAACTTCTTCGGTCACTTTATCAATGTATCCATCCTCATGCATCGTCGAATAGTCAACACAAAAACCAAATGCTAGATTGATGAAGTTTGAGACTATTTAAAGAACAACAATCATAACCACAAGTATGGAAAGAAAATAGGATGCATAAAAATTGTGAAAAATAATATAGTCTCCTACTCAAAAGAGCAATATGACATCAAAAAGGAACAAGAAAAGCCAAGACCTAAATCCTAGTAGAACCAAAGGAGATATGTTATCCTCTAGCTCAAGAAACTATCACCAATGATAAATTTGATTATGACACTTATGGAGAGTTATAGCATAAATAATTTTTATTAATCCTTCTTTAAATGTAGATTATTAAAAAAATTATAATAAGAAAATTTTAGAAACTAATTGGACTTTAAGAAAATATGTAAAAATACCCCTCAATTACTACTTTTTAATTTAATACACAAAAACTACCAACTTAACCAAACAAGAATATTCCATCGTCTTAGAAATGTTTACTTCATAACTTATCCAATCACCATGGTGGAAAAAACTCAACTCCACCACTTATATGTTAAACTTGAAAGTGGTAAGCTCCCAATGTTAAGGTCATCCCTAGACCCAAACCTAAACCTCATGGGTTCATTCGTGATGACCCTACCTACATATCCCATTTTGGGAATTAGAAGCTTCTAGGTTCATACACCAATGATAGAGAGAGTTCATCCTCTTCTCTTGTATGAGATCTTTGATTTGTCTTTTAAATCATGACTATTAATTAAGATTATACTTTTAAATTGGTCCAATTATATAAGAATGATAACAACACACCCTGTCAAGTGGTGTTTCCATACCAATCATTAGTGCACAAACACACATTTATACACATAGGGGTCATATCATTCCATAATCTTAAGTTCACATAGTGATTGTCTCAAGCATACATCACTTATACATAGGGTGACTAGTTCACACAAACATCACAAGTATAAGAGTGACTATCTCATACACATCATAGGTACAACAATGACTAGCTCATACACACATCATAGGTACAACAATGAGTAGATCATATGCACATCAAGAGTATAATAGTGAGTAGCTCATATGCACATCACAAGTACAATAGTGACTAGCTCATATGCAAAATATCCAACCTTAATAATACTTATAATTTTTTCCTTAAGGAATGTCATCCCAAGCTTGACCCAAAATCAAACACATAACTATAACAAGTGGACCATCCATAGAAAATAAGAATACCCATTGTTGACCTTATTTGATCTTATTAGCCTAATTTTACATCATTACTAAATATGAGTTATCAAGTTTATTTAACTCATTCATAACCATTTAATACAAATTTTAGCCTCAATTGAAGCCTACTAAAGAAGGAAGGTCAAACAAGTTGAGGAATAAGCCCAAACCTTGGAGCTATCCTCTAAACCCTACCATACAAACTTAAGGTCATAAGGGCATCCTTCGCCCAAGTACCGCCTACATATCCACTTCTAAATGGGATCAAAGTTGCATGTAGTTCTCCTAGGATTGTTTTAATTATTCCTTTAAATCAATAATTCTTAATAGTATGCAAGGAAACCCAACCATGTTCCCAATTTAGCAAACTTGTACTATAGAAATTCTCTTTGTTCACACAAACCCATCAAGGTAAATGAAGAGACAAACCCACAGACATCAAGATCTTAAAATTAGATCTTACCACCATCATTATTTATCATTTAGCATGAACATCTCAAAATATCCTATAAGATCATCTCATTAATGTAAAGTATAGGCTAATTACTCAATAAGAAATTCTCGTTGTTCACAAAAAACCATCAAGATAAATGAAGAGACAAACTAGCTCATTACAACCTTATTCATATTTCCACAAATGTGTGAAATGCTACAATTATTGATGTCAATGGAGATGATTTTTATCTTATAGTAACATGATGAAACTAATAAGTCATGAGATTTATTTATAAATATATATTTAACTTAATGAACATTAATACCTACAAATACAGGTCAATTTAGATTAATTATTTTCTAGCTTCAAGATTAGATAGTTCCAAATTAAATGTTCAACAAAATGTCAAATGCAAATTTTGCAATAGGCATACACCTACAATAGAGGCATGACAATTGTTTGACAAAACACTTGGAAAATATCATAGTTTGAAATTGTTCACAAGAGAATTTATCCATTAATTCATTTTATTAAATTATATGCATAGCTTTGTGAAGGCTACCACTCAAGGGAATGACATATGCATCAATATTGTATGATGGTAGTTACGATTTCTATTAGGATATAATGAATGTGCATACTCTCCTCTGAAGCTCCATTTTAATAATGATAGGAAATCACTCATTACTTATGATTTAAGGTTGGTGAGCTTTAATAACAAGTGCCTCATGCAACTCACCCTACCTCCAAGACATTCCAAGAGTAAATTTATTTGAGGCATTTTGTCAAATAGTTCATGTGTCTTGACTATGCTTCCACATTTTCCACATATTTTTAGTATACAAATGCATGGAGGAATAGATAAGAGATGGTATGTTACTTTTTGCTTTTATTTAGATGGATAATCACCTAATACTCACCCTACAAAAAAATTCTTTTGTTCATGGTTAATCTTTACCTACACATCCCACAAGAAGTTTGGAATCACAATACTATGCAGTTATTAATTTTTGCTATATATTATATTTAAAATAATTAAGGTCCTATTTGACTTAAGGCAATTTATAAGGCACAAAATGAATAAAAAATACATGAAATTAAGATAAAATCAACAACTCTACTAAACATGAAGATTAAAGATCCATTTTCATGATGTCTCTTTTAGATTTCAATCATACACTAGTTCTATGATTATGGATAATATTGAAACTATGCTCCTCTATTCCTCAATTTTGACACACTTTAGACAACCTCTATCAAAATAAATAGGTATAGGACATACATATCAAGGAATTCAATGGCCATTTTTCTTATGGGTGACACCTTATCAATATTATATGAATTTATGATGATTTTAAGGATAAGGCTTATGTATCTCCTTCATATGGCTTATATTCAATAGATTATCACCTACCCTTAAGATGCCCTATCTCTATCAACATGTAGACAAACAAATTTATGATCAGGTTACATAATAGAGAACATAGAGCACATTGGATAGGCTAATTTCTATAATAAAAATAAGAATAGAAAAGGTTACCTAACTAGGTAGCTTTCTTGTTGCTATTTCTACTTTTCAAACCCTCTTGGACCTATGACTCATATGCCCTTACTCCTCCTCTCACTCCTTCCCAAATTCATCACTTCTCCATTGATTTTGCAACTTCCTTGATTTGCATTGCCTCTCCTTCCTAGCCATGCTAGTCCATCTTGACTAAATTCCTCTACCCTTTATGCTTTTATGGTACCTATAACCTATTCCAATGCTCTCATTTTGACTCATGCAAGGAGGGTAATAACAAAGGTTATGGAGTTCTCTTCTCACTTGCCAATCGTATTTGTTTGAAAGTTTCTAACCTATATGCAATGATGGATGTCCATGTCATCCTCTACCAACACCCATCCTATTTGAAATAATGGTTGTGGATGTAAGCCCTTCCTCTAGTCTCTACAACCCATAGTCCATACGTTTTCTTCCATCCCATCAATCCCCTCTTCTTCAAACACCCATGCTCATGCTTTTACTCTCCTCTCCATGTTGGTATGTGGCGACTGATCATGCTATACTGTATAGCCCATGGTATACTGTACACCCTAGCCCCCCGTCCTCACCGGGGTCCGGGGCCGGTCCGGGGCCGGTCCGGGCCCCAGGCGGGGGTTCGAGGGCGACAACCCCCGAAAAGTAGGGGTTCGGGGGCGCAGCCCCCGAGAAATTTTTTTTTTTGCCATTTTTTCGTGTCGTCAGCGAAAAAGGAAAAATCTCTGAAAAAGAAAGAAAACCGACTGTAAAACCCTAATTCTGGAAGATTCTAAAAGCTTGTTAAAAGGGGCTGGATGGGGGTTACAAGAAGAG
>VDFB02229641.1:128116-155990 GCA_007258455.2 Sequoia sempervirens
GTTCTATGTTGTTGATTTTATTCTGATTTGATGCATGCTGTTACACTGCTGAGAGAAAATTTGTCCTTTGTTTTCCAGTAAATATTGTATTTAATTTGTGAATTAAGATTGAAAAGAACAACAATGGTCAAGAATAACATTATTCGCTCGCCTGTTCATATATTTTAATCAATGCATGTTGTGGAGTTTGTTGGACAAACTTTGTGATCTCATGATGAGAATCCTCTTATACTGTGATTTAGAACTGTGAACGATCTAAAATTTAAGCCTCGGGTAACGTTAAGTCATATTTCTTTACATAAATAGCTCCCATTAACATAGCCATGACACATGACATGCCCCCCACTGTTCACCAGCCACCAAAGATTATATATTCTTCACATTAGTGGAGTGTACTACATCAGAGGAGCTAACAGAAATCCATCAGAATTTCATTGTTAGCCATGGAGCAACAATCCTCTTCCTCTAAATCCCCCCTCACCAGAACACCCAACAACAGCAACAATGTTGTTGAGGATGGATCCACAGATCTCAAAGGAAGGCCTGTTCGCAGAGATCTCACAGGAGGATGGAAAGCATCCCTTCTCATAATTGGTGTTGAAATTGCAGAGAGATTGGCCTACCATGGCATTAACTCTAACTTGGTAACATACCTTACAACTGTTATGCACGAGAGCACTGCTACTGCTGCAAAAAATGTCAATATCTGGTCAGGCGCTACAACCATGCTTCCCCTGCTTGGAGCCTTTGTTGCAGATTCCTATTTAGGCCGGTACTGGACCATTCTTCTGTCATCTGTCGTATATCTGCTGGTCAGTATAGCCACAACCTCTTTTTCTTTAATGGCTATGTTGTATTCAAAGTAAATTCCTAGCTTTTTCTTGGCATTAGATATTATTTTCCAGGTTTTAACAGTGTAGAGTGTTTATGATGAGACATTCTTTCCAAGATCCATCTTTCTCAGAGAGCCAATCTCTCATGAGCTTGATGAATGATCCAGCTACTTGGAATATTTTAGTGCACAATCCAGGTTAGATTGCCATTAGGCTTCTAATGCATATGTTTGAAGTTTGAACCCATCTCCATTTTATGCATATTTTGTTACAGTTAGTTAAGTATGACAAGAACCCAATTTAGAGGGATATCACTCACATGTCATAATTCAATACTCTGGGAAGACACCAAGCTTAAATTATCATTAAACTATAATACGTAAGTTTGAGCCCATTTCATTCTTATACATATTTTATAAATATTTGTTACAGAAGGTTAAAAATTATGTCAACCCAATTCAGAATGCAAGGGAAATGAATCCCTGTAAACTGAGATCTTAGACTTTGAATATGCAGAGATATTGGCAAATGATATCAACCTTATGAAATTGGTGAAAATTGTGTGTTTAGTACTTCGTAAGGTTTTCTTAGATCTTTGAGAAACATGAATTCTACTTGTGTAGAAATTGAGGTTAGTTTTCACTTTGATTATTAGCCACTAAAAGCTTCCCTGTTTGCAGGGGCTATGCTCATTAACTCTGGCAACATCTATCACATTATTTAGGCCCCCTCCATGTGATAGCACATCATTTTTGTGTCCCAAATCTTCACCTTTCCAAGTGGGATTCTTTTTCTTCTCTCTCTATTTGGTTGCTCTGGGTCAAGGAGGTCACAAACCTTGTTTGGAAGCATTTGGTGCGGACCAGTTCAGTGACAGAGATCAGGATGAGAGGAAGTATAAGGCTTCGTTCTTCAATTGGTGGTATTTTGGTATATGCAGTGGTGTGGTCTTATCTGCTTTTGTGCTCAGTTATATTCTAGAAAATGTTGGTTGGGGTCTAGGATTTGGTATTCCAACAGTAACCATGGCAGTAGCTCTCTGCATTTTCATTTGGGGAACAAAGTCTTATCGTCATAAACTGCCTGGTGCTAGTCCACTGACTCAGATTCTCAGAGTCTTCATTGCTATGGTTCATAAATGGAATGTCTCTGTCCCTTTAAAGGAAGATAAACTCTGTGCAGTTCAAGAAGATGGTTTGAAGGTTTCAGTGAGAAGACAACTTTTGCCTACAAAGCAGTTGAGGCAAGGCCCTCTCTACCTCTTCATATGCATCTAATTTTGTAGTTCAAACCAAATGTTTGCGTAAAATGATGGCTTTAGTCCTGCATATATTTGATTAATTGTATATAGCTTCATGCCAATTGCTTTTCAGTCCGTATTTTATTTTATTTCAGAATCCACATTGTTTGAGCCCTTTTTAGCACTCCTTATTAGCAACTAGTACTTTTGAGCCCCACTGTTCTGCTTTGGCCATTCAAGTCATTAAATATAATTCTTTTCTTTCTTCTGCAACTGCCACTCATGAACCCATAAATTTGGTCAGTCATTTATAACCTTTTGTTTCTCAGGTTTCTAGACAAAGCAGCAGTGACGACTGAATCGGACTATGAGCACAAATCAGGAATCAACTGGAGACTCTGCACAGTCACAGAAGTTGAAGAAGTGAAATTTGTTCTAAGGTTGTTTCCCATTTGGCTGGCTTGTTTGATGTATGGAGTAATCTTTGCACAATCACCAACATTTTTCATAAAGCAGGGAAGCACGATGTATAGGAAGATTGGCTCAAGCTTTGAAATCCCTGCAGCAAGCTTGCAAGGATTTATTGGCTTGTCCATTATTTTCTTGATCCCAGTATATGATCGCATTTTTGTTCCACTTGCCAAACAAATAACCGGTATTGAGCGTGGTATAACCTTGCTCCAAAGAATAGGTATTGGTATCTTTACTTCCCTTCTGTCCATGGTTGTTGCAGCATTGATAGAAATGAAAAGGCTTCAGGTGGCAAAGGATTATATGGTAGGAGACGTGCCCAATGAAAGAATTCCATTGAGCATTTTTTGGTTGCTACCACAATGCATTCTTTTTGGCATATCAGACGTATTTGCACAGGTAGGATTGCAAGAGTTCTTTTATGACCAGATACCTGATACGATGAAGAGCTTGGGTATTGCTTTGTACTTGAGCATTTTAGGAGTTGGTAGTTTCCTAAGTAGTATCTTGATTTCCATTGTTGACGATATCACTAACAGAGGCAAGGAACAGAGCTGGTTTGCAGACAACATCAACAAAGCTCATTTGGACTACTATTATTGGCTACTTGCTGCATTAAGTGCACTGTTCCTCTGCATCTATATCTCCCTCGCTCGTTGCTTCGTTTATAAAGAAACAGAATGCAATGATTTCTATACTGAGGAGACAGCGTGATTGGCAATGGCTGCTCTTAAGATATGGGTATTTCGGATGCAGAAGATCACTACGTGAGAGAAAATCAGCTACTCCAACTACCTTGCAGCCCCTCCTCCCCCTCTGCCTCCCCCTCCCTCACTGGTCTTTTGCAAACTGAATAGTCACCTCACATTTCATCGTGTATAAATCTATGAGAAGTTATTCAACACCAGTTACAGAGTGGTAATCATGTTACTGGTTATTAACATAAATATCTTAGTGTTAGAAGAGGCTTATTTCAATGGTTCCATGAAGCTTCTGTTATTAGTGAAGAATATATAACGTAATGTAATTTTCAATTATCAGTCAGAACTGTAACTGGTACATAAGAAATACTTTCAGTAGGTGGAGCCTATACCTAAATCCAAAGGAAAAGTTCAACATATGATTCAGACAACGTTCATATCTTTACCAACTTTTCCACTTTTCATTGCTTTCTGTTTTTTTACTATTTGTTGAGGAAAAAAAATCCTGATAAATCTATACAATATAATTAGTGTATATATACTTTCAAACATAGACTACACAATAAACTTTTTGGATAGCACAGTAATTTTTTTCACTATCACAAAAACTCAACCATTCTTCAATATATTAATGAATCTCTCTTACTTCACTCTTAAACATGTAAGGATATAAATAGGCACATTGAAAGCAGTTTTATACATTGCATGAAAATATGCAAAAGATAAACATGAGCACAACCTATCACTTATTCATCCCACTAATAGCACCACCAAATAAATTAAACACATATCTACTAATGGATCTTCTACTGTCGATGTCTCTTACACAATCTGAATTCAGAAACCCATGAATATTCATTTAGTGTTGTTCCCCTCTAGAATCACTATGATAATAAATAGGCTAATCTAAGGCACCTCACAAATATATTAAGACTCTCTTAACTACATCCCAACTATTGTGTCCAAGATTAGCCATAAAATAGCTCAATACCTTCATTGGTTGCACAATGTCTAGTCTAATACAAACCATAACACACATTGAGCTCTCAACAACACTATACTTGATCTATTTCCTCCATCTTGTTGGGTGAAGTTGGACATTGTTTTATAAATAATTTAGTTCCCACCAAGAGATATAAACACATAATGGTCTACAACTTGTCATAATGGATCTCTCCAACACTAATTTTGCATACTTGCTCTAGTGTAACCAAAGCTTTTTGTTCTCTTTATCTCTTTTGATATCCATACCAAAAATCTATCCAGTGATCCCTAAGCCTTCATCTCAACAATGCTTCTTCCATGTAGTGCTTTGGCTATGTCATGCAAATCTCTTCCTCCAAATCACCACGAAGAAAATATGTCTACACATCCATTTGTTTGATCTCAAAATCATAGGCTACTACAATATATAATTAAAACCAAATAGATGTCATCTTGGCAATTAAGAAAAAATCTCACCATAATCAATTCGCTCAACCTAGGAATATCCCTTCACAACCAATTTAGCCTTTCACTTTTCAACACTACAATTAGAACTAATCTTCTAATTATACCCCCATTTACAACCAATTGATTTTTGACCATTAGGTAAAGGTACTAATTCTCATGTGTGATTTTTCTTGAGTGCAACTATCTCCTCATCCATAGCTGCTTTCTGGGACTCAAAATCATCTGTAGCCAATGTCTTCATAGTTTTAGGCTCATCAATGTTAGTAATTATAGTAAAACGTACATCTCTAATCAAGAAGAGTATAAATATCTAGTTGTTGTTTATATTGAATGTACTTCCTCAAGAATTGAGGTTAAGGTTATACCTCCTCTTCAGAACTATTTGAAATTTATCTAAATTGTCCTCCTCATTAGGTCCTTCACAAGCTTCTAGTTCAACTTTCTCAATCCTAGTGGGTAATTGAACCGTATCTTTCTTCTTATCCTCTTTTGGCTACAAAGTTATTGGAGAATTCTTGATCTCTAAAACTAACACGTTTGTTGTATAGAACTCCCTCATCCATAAGATCCCAAAATTTGTACTCTTTCACCCCAACACCATAGTTGATGAAGATATATTTAACTATATTTTTCTCTAATTTTGGCTACCTCTCCTTAAGCATATGAGCATATGCTTCACAACAAAAAATGCAAAGATATTATAATAAGAGTTTTTTTCCAACCAAGCCTCCATAGGAGTCTTACCCAAAGGAGTTGATGTAGGAGACCTATTAATTGAGTAGCAAGCTATAGCAACCACTTTTCCCTAGAATTCTTGTTTCAAATCAACTCCACTATGCATGCTCTTAGCCCTCTTCATCACCATCATGTTCATTCTCTCTACAAAACTATTTTACTAAGGGATATATGGAGTTGTCATATGTCTCTTTATCCCACGCTCCTTATAAATATGTCGAAATCTACAAAACAAAAGTCATAATGTCATTGCTAGTTCTCACAACTTTAATTTTCCAACCAATCTATTTTTTTACAATAGCCTTAAACTCTTTAAAATAACTAAATACTTCAAATTTACATATAAGAAAATACACCCATGTCCTTATAGAGTATTAATCAATGAAAGATAAATACTACAAATATTTTGGACTTGAAGGAACATTAATATGACCAAAAATATTAGAATGAATTAGATCCAATACCCCTAATATTTGTGATAACTTTAATAAAATTAAACATGATTTTATTTTCTACCTATGTAATATTTATTAAAATAAAACACAAGAGCACAATCATTCAAACCCTCTACAATATTTTTATTTTTTATGGTCCTTAAACAATTTTCACCTATGTGGTCCATTCTCTAGTGCCATAACATTGTCTTCTTTATAGGTAACTTGGTCTTTAAAGAAAGAGAACCCTTAGGTACCAAAAAACATGGCCATTATAAGTAGATGTAATACTCATTTTTCTTCTTGGTTCTCATAGTGAGATTACATAATCTATATATTTCTTCACTACAAGAATAGATGATTTATTACATGGAATTGTACATGAGTCTTAGAGATGAAATAGAGTTCCCACATGAACATTGTTAGCAAGCACTATAACTCATCGCACCATTTTACAATCTCCATTAGAGAGAACAACTTACATGTTCACATCATTAATCTTAATAACTAAAAGTATGTTCCATGCCAAACTATATGTAGGACAACATTAACTCCCTTTGTATGTCCATTAGAGAATTGGACCAAAAGTCTTTCATAGCCAATAAACTTTATGTGAGATTCACCTTGAAGGTATACCTTCTTTCTATCATATTATTCATACTTTGAGAGCCAACTCTAAAATAAGGTTGTGTAGAAAGAAACTCTAGAGTCTACCAACCACTCACCTTTGATGCATGTGTTTCTAAGGCTGTGATAAAGGCATTAACATCATCCTAAGAATAATTTTTGGACTCAACATCAAAACAACATTTTCTTCTTCTTTCTCTTCTCCTTGTAACTTCTCTTTTAAAATGCCTAGGCTTTTCATAGTTTCAAATTTTAGCCTTTGTCATTCTTAGAGGTTTGGATCTATATTTGTCTCTTTTCTTGTATCTTTTCTTTCCTTTCTCTTTTGGTCTTCCATGAATAGTAAGATCCTCCCTGACTAATTCAAAATTTTCCCTCCACATCTCCTCTAAAGGTAATTATGAAACTACCTCATTCATTTTGAGTTTAGAGGTAGTACTCCTAATTGCCATCACCAGGCGATCCAACAATTTTGGTAAAGAACATAACAATGACATGCAATGATCCTCCTTCTCCATCTTCACTCCAATGGAGTGTAAGTAGGCAACAATCATGTTGAAAGCATTTAGGTACTCAGGAAGAGAGCCACCATCCTCCATCCTGAGCGTATACTTCTTTCTCAAGAAATTTTTATTTGTCAAGGATTTAGCTTGATGGATCTCTCCAAATTCTTTCGAAGAGCTATTGTGGTGCTTTCTTTATGCACATTCAACAATATAGAGTTTGCTAAACAAATCCAAAAAAAGGCCCTTCATTTTTTTGTCCATTTTATCCCAATTTTCTCAAGATTTATTAGCAAGTTTGGATATGGATACCACATCCCATACTTCTCTAACCATGAGCATTTCCTCCTCATTGAACTTCTAAATTTTAAATTTTGGCCAAGAATTTCTCCATTTCTATGATCCTTGATGCGCTTGTCATTTTTCCTAAAACAAGATTTTCTTCTACACAAGCTTCCACTCAATCCAAAATTAGTATTTAAAACTTGTCCCTAAATCGAGAATCTAGGGTGATTAGGATTTCAATACAAAATAAACAAAAGTAAAGGTGTATAATACACTTCCTATACAAATCTATGAGAGGAGGTATTTTCAAAAGTTAAACTAATCATATATACCAATATACCATAAAACAAATTACAAGGAAATAAACACAAAAACACTATACCATAGCACACTAATTTATGTGGGGAAAAACCTTTTGGGAGAAAAACTCATACTCCAAAGAAAATCAATATATTCTTCTATATTCAATGGTTAGAATACACTTGTGATGTGTAAGTCTTTATGAGAGTATCACCAACAAGAGACTTGGAGCAATTTTAACAGTATAACAGTACATACAAAAACTTGCTTCGAAACCTCCATCTCAAACAACCAAAAATAGGAGAAGAAATATATAAAACCATCAAATGGTAATTAGGAAACCATGAGCTAAAACCACCCAAAATGTAGCATGAAAATATCCAATTAAAAACCCAACACCCAATTTTGAAGATGAGTTGACACGTTAAAAATAGCATATAGTGTCTTTGAATTGGAATTAAATGTAAAATATTTTTTTATACTCCTATAATGGGATAGGGACTCACTTGTTTGTTAAAGAGAACCAACACATAATTCCAAACAATAATGAATTTGTCATTGACCTACTAATTTGTTCTTTGACAAGACAAAGATCCAACTTGTCATTTCAAACAATCGCACTGTTAAAAAAACATGTTTCCAAATTTGACATCAAAGATATTCTAGAACCTCATCCGTCTAAAATCATTCTTCAATTATCAAACTAAATATCACTGCCCTATTCACATTCAAATTTTCTAACTTAACATATAATTATTCAATTGTCTAACCTATTACCAACTTTATTTAATCTAAAATAAATTATAATTAATAAATTACATTTACTTAATTAAACTAAATTAACAATAAAAAAATCTTTTTCAAAAATATACTAGTCTTTTATTTTTCAAAACCATCATAATATTCCATTGAACAAAATATGAAAACACAAATGCACGTTACATTGAATTCAAATATGCCATTACTATAAGGGAGAAGAACATAATAACAATCTGTCTTTTCCATAAAATATATTTACTTTTATGATGTTTACATTAATCCATGTTTGGAATAAAATTATGGAAAAATGTGCACCTTATAAGAATAACAATTATTATAATAACTATCCTCGAGGCGGCTTAAACGTCATCATCACAATAATGGCTCCGTAAGCCTACGTCATCGCCAGAAACAATATACAAATATACCTATAACACTACCATTAAATAAAATTTTCATAATAATTAATTATTTTTCAAATAAAAATAGTGAAAAAATAGTTAAATAAAATATTTTTTATATATTGAATAAATAAAATAATTTTTAAGTAAAAATAATTTTGTATTTTTTTTCATTTATTTAATATATCAAAAATTTAATTTATAATGAGAAGTCTTTTATATTATGATTGTGAAAGAATAATTGAAAGGAAAACTATTTACAATCAACACATATTTAACAAATATATATAAACATAAAACTATTTTTTATAAAAGACAGTCTAATACAAACATCTTATGTAATGATTAAACATAAAAACTATTTAGAGTTGAGACATTTTTTTAAAACTACAATATAATTATAATTCAATTAAATATAATTTTTTTTTATAAAAAACACTTAATACAAACTAATATAGATATTTTAAATACATTAGAAATGTCAATATTAAGCTTTCTTTATTTAATTAAGAGTTTTTTTTAACTATTTAATTTTTTTTTTTTTAAACTCTTAATTTAATAAAGAAAGCTTAATATTGACATTTCTAATGTATTTAAAATATCTATATTAGTTTGTATTAAGTGTTTTTAATAATATACATATATATATATATATATATATATATATATATATATATATATATATATATATATATATATATATATATATATATATAATTGAGTTATAATTATAGTTTTGTAGCTTTTAAAAAATATGTCTCAATTCTAAATATATATATATATTTTTAATAACTATTTAAGAATTATGGGGTAGCCAAGGGTAACCCTAGTCCTTCTAGTTGTGGGGGGTGTTGAGAAATGAGGATGACAGGCTCTTTGGCGCGGTGGCACTCCCATTGGGAAATCAGACAAATCTCTATGCAAAGGTTGAGGTTGCGTTCATAAGTATTAAATTTGCCTTGGATAAGGATTACTCTAAACTATGGGTGGAAGGAGACTCTTTAAATATCATCAACTGTCTACATGGAATCCAAAAGCCTAGCTGGAGTGTTGATCAGTTGATTAAGGATGCTATTATGATGTTGAGATCTTGTGAGGAAACTCGTGTTTCTCACATATGTCGAGAGGGCAACTCATTGGCAGATTTTTTCACTAATGAGGTTGTTAGAATTAATGAGTATAGGATATGGGAGGAGTATTCCCTCCTTTCCAAGGCTGCTAAGATTTTAATGCGAAATGATGGATTTGGTTGAGATTATTTGTTGGCTTTATTCTACCATTAGTACCGGCATTATACTCACATTTTGTGGGTATCACTTGGCTTGTTGGCTCTTAGTTGAACTCTTCTTTCCAAGGATTTCTGCTACTGGTTTTTGTGAATATGGGGGGTGACTGAAGTAGAATTGAGCCCCATTCTTGCGCTAATATGAGGAGGAAGAAGAAAATTTGGGCGATCCTTGAGCATGGTAACTTTACGCCTTTCCTAGAAAGGCTTCATGGACATGATCCCAATGCTTCGGCGAAATTTGTTTCTTGTTGGAACAATCATAAGCTCTAGGTCAAGGGAATGGTATTTGACATCAATGAGGAGCTTATAGCTGTTGTGACTGGGATGCCTATGGTTGATCGTAAATTCTTCAAAGATAAGAAGAGCAATGAGGAGGCTATGGCTCAATTCTTTAAGGATGATGAACAAAAAAAACTCATCAAGATGCAATCTTGGGGCTATGAGTGGACGTCTCTCAAAAAAATTTGGGTGGATATTGCAGAAATTATCATGCGGTATGTGACCCTGAAAGGCAGGTTTACTGCAATCTTAGGCCATCATTTTACTTTATTAAATCATTTTAGGCATGAGCTGCTTATTTCATTTCATTTCTTTCTCTTATCCTCGATGGAGGTCTTTGTGTATGCACATTTGAAAAATAGGAGGGCGTTAGTCCTACATGAGGGCCTCATCTTGTTAATTATGGAAGATGTGAAAGTCCTCATTCCTGCCACATCAATTAAGGGCAAGGAAAATACTTTAAGTGATGACTCTAGCTCATTTGGTTCAGATACCACTGTGGCTGGGGAGGAGGAGTGGAATGAGGAGGGTGAGGACGGTCTCCCTCCTCTGCGGTTGACCCTTCTAAGAAGAGAAAGAAAGAAAACCCTAAAGGAAAACAAGCAACCAAGAGGATTATTCTTGAGGAGGCAGAGTCCCAATCTGTTGGCAATGATATGAAGGTGGGTCCGGGGATTCCAGGTCCAAGGACAATGTTGTGGCTATCAGACAGGTTGATGTTGAGGCAGTAGGTAAGGAGGAGGGTTTGCAAGATAATGTTGTGATCATGGAGACCAAGGAGAAGCCCAGAAGGGCTTCTAAGTGTATTGCCAAGTTGAGGAACAAGGCCCCAAAAGATGTTTTAAAGGACACCATGAAGCATTGCAAGGAGAAGGGTCTTGAGGAGAAGACGACTGAAATTGATGACTCTCCGGATTTGAGACACTCCAAGTGTGGAACCCGTTGGTGAGAAACTTGTATAGGAGGAGGAGGGTGTTAATCAAAAGCCTAGGAAGCCAAAACCTCTTAAGGTTAACCCCCTGTCAGAGGACTCCTCCTACCTTAATGATGACTCCACCTCAATGTTCTAACTCCTTAACATGGTGAGGGCGGGGGCCACTGGCACTTTCAAATTGGAAAAGTGGACTCTACAAGAATTCAATAGGGTTAACATCAAAATCAGGGGTTTGAAAGAGAATGTGTAGAATATTCCAAAAGGCTCTGCCTTGGATATTCTGATTGGTAGAATTGTTGATCTTGAGTGTTCGTTCTCTAATTTCAAGTCCTTATGTGAACAACACCTAGTTGATTTAGAGGCCAAGGTTTTGGATACCAAGATGGGCATCAAGAAACTGTTGCATTCTTGCCACATTTATGTTAAGAATAGCACAGATTCATTAGAGGTCTTGTTCCGCAAGATTAGTGAGCTAAGAGAAGACCAACTATATTTTTTGAGCTGATGGAGAAGGATCAAGTGACCAAAGGAAAAGGGATTTTTTTTGGAAAGGTTGATGTTAAAGGCCCTGTTGCTAGAGGGATGGGTAACTTGAGGAAGTCATTTGAGGACAAGAAAAAAGAATTGTTGGACATGATTGGCCTTCATAGGAACCAAGAACTTGAGGTGGTTAACACATTAAGAAACATGACGTAGTGTCCATTTATGTGTTTTTCTCTGTTGGTTTCTTTGTTGCTAGGTTTATGTTTGTTTCCTTTTGTTTTGTTGCTTTTTTGCTGAAGGTTGTTGCCGATAGTTTATTGTTACACCTTTAAACCAACATTTTGTATCTTCAATTGTAAAGGGTTTTGGGTCCCTTCAAAACCTGTTTTTCCCCTATAATCAAAACTATTTAAGAATTTTATTTTTTTGATATTTGAAGAGTTATTTTAATTTACATAAGAGTTTTTTTATTAAAGAGTTATTTATTTTATTTTATTTTAAAACTATTTAAAAATTAAATTATTTTATTATTTGAAGAGTTATTTTTATTTACATAAGAGTTATTTTGTTTATTGAAGGGTTGTTTTATTTTATTTTATTTACTTAAGAGTTTTTTATAGTTTTAGAGTTTGTCAAATATATGTCAGTTGTGTTTTAGTTCTTATGCACATAGTCACAACATGACATTTTGTGCCTTGTTGTCATTATAGAACACCTCTCAACATAACAAGTTATTCACAAGGAAACACAAAAAGGACATAAATTTTATTTATATTTAAAAATCATTATTCTCTATTATTTATAGGGTAACAAATAAACCAATCATCAAAATGCAAACTACAAGCTAAGGTTTTCATAAGAGGGATGATGCTAAGGACACAAGGTTGTTGTAGAGAAGGTGAAAATTGGGGTATAGGAGCCATGCCCATGGTAGGGGTATCATAGATCTTAGTTATGGTCAACCCTACATAGGTGCCACTAGCCATGGAGCTAACACCTTATGCCTCTAGCAAGTCACATGGCCATGGCAGCTAGGTGTAGGCCTTTCTCTAATATAGTTTTACTTTTTGTACATGTTATATATTATTTTTATATTTCTTTTTTAATCTTCATTCAATGTTTTTTTAAGGATGAAATATATAATTCATAACATTACAAGGAAAAATGCAATACACCTTATATGGAAGTACCACTAGAGAGATTGATTATTAAGAATGATGTCTTCCAAAAAAATTATTGAATTTTTTCATGGACTAGCTAGGAGTTGAATGTAGGACTACCCATTTATTACTAGGGTGCTCTACAATTGAGCTACTAATATTGTTGCAAGGTGTGTGCCCTTGGTCTCCTTGTGTTGTGCAATACATCACTTGGTTTCGTGGCATGGCTTAACCACCTCTCATGGATTCATTAACTCTGGAGATTGTATCGGGCATTAACAAGTCAATCTTTTGGTGCAACGACAACTGTCTTTGCAACAACTAGTATCAAAGCCTGAGTCAAGGGTTCGAACCCCTCGCTTGCATTGGGGCAATTGTTGCAAGGTGTGCACCCTTGGTCTCCTTGTGATATATTCTAGATACTGCACTATATTCTAGTTTGAGGAAATGGAAGCTACATATTAAATACAATTTACATATATTTTGTAAATATTAACATATTAATACAAAATTTACATAATCATTTAAAATACATGCCTATTCTAGCTTAGTGAAACAAAATGGTAGTTACATACATTTATTATTGTTGGATAAAGTATAATAGCACCTTATATTTATAATACCTATAATTTACCTATTTGTAGCTTAATTTATATAAGATACTACATATGGAAGCAAGGTAAAATTCATTCCTAAAAAAGTTAAAATAATAGTTCACCTTTTTACTCAATCATGTTCACAAAAAGTCATTTTTAAAATTTAAAAAGTTAAATATTTTATATGTTCACTTTAAGAAGATAGATTTTTTTTTGAAAAGGATAATTTATTTTTTTTAATTCCTTCAAAACAAACTTATTAATAACTAATTAGAAAAAACAAAACTCATTATAATAGTATTGCTTGACGACAAGTACTAATAAAAATATAATATATATTATTTATACCTCCTACTTATCAAATAATATATATTATTTAAATAACTTAATGTTATTACAACTTACATAATATTTATGACCTAAAGTTCTAATTGTGCAAATATATATGGAAAACATTAACAAGATGAGTTATTCCTTGTTTTGTATGGAAAAAAATAGAAGAAAAGAATATAAAATCACAAACCTTTAGTTTTTCTTATATTTTGGACTTATTTTGGTATGGATATTTTTTATGGAATGCTAAGTGTATTAAGTGATAAGTTTTGTTAAAAAATAAATTAAGAAATTATTATTATTATCTATAGAAATATAAGGTTTTATTATAATTTTAAATTTAGACTATTTATAATTTTAAATTTAGATTAATTTATTTAATTTTTAAATTATTGTGTTGATTTAAAGTGTAATATTTTATTTACATTATTCACATGATATATAAGGGTTTTATTCTAATTCATTTTGTTTACTAAAGAATTATTTTAGAGTTTTCACTATGATTTGTGTCAACATTTCAAGTAGACATCTAAAATTAATTGCTTTGTTCAATAACAAAAAAAAATACACATCTAAAATTTATCATTAATTTTTTTTATATCAATATTTTTGTAGACTAATTCGATAAGTCTTATTTAATTAATTACTTTTACCATTCATAATTAATTGTTTTTTTCTAAGATTGATTAACTAATCCAATTAAATCAATTGGCCTTAATCCTCATATCTTCCAACTAAACCAATTAATTAATATCTACTTGATTAATTTATTTAGGGTAATTAATCTCCATTACCATTTCATCTAATATTTAATTCCACGTCATTATTAATCCTTATCCTTTCAATATTAGCCATTAAATCCATTTACATGGATTAACATCTTGATATTTTTCTCTTGCCATGTTTTTTCAATCTTGTCGATGCTCCCACATGTGTGAGTATGTTAGCCCATCCCACTTCTTGCTCACACATATGCGAGCATGCCATCTTTGAAATATATTTTGACTTCCACCTCAACCCACCTCATGCTCCCACATATGTGAGAATGTTAACTCATCTCACTCTTTGCTCACACGTGTGAATATGCTAATCCTCCACCTCGCCCCTTGACCTTTGACTCATATCCACCTCAAATTCTCACATGTGTGAGCATGCTTATAGTTTTCTACCTCACTTGTTAGTTGTCCTTGTTGTCAATTCAGATTGCACCCGAACGCTTGATTAGTTAAATCTAGCAATCTGTTGAAACATGGAATGATTCTCAGGCCTGTGGGTTGCCTAATTTCGAGAATTGATCTCCAGAGAGGGCTGGTTCCCTGATGAAAAAACCTCCTAAAACTAATTGACTTGGCTGGGAAAGAGAAAGAGAGCTTGCTTGAACTGAAATCCTAAAGCTACGAGAGGTGATTGCACCTAAATGATAATGACCTGCAATTATGACTCACAATAAATTTCTTAAAACTCAAATCTACACAACCAGATTCAATAATTTAATCACTTGAATGATTTAAACAAAGGCTTTGATCTAATGCAATGTTGAGGGAAAACGAGGTTTTCACGACAAAATGTATTAACTTATTAATAGGCACAGTGCATAACCAGTGATTTTAAACTAAATTGCATAAAGATATGTGAAAAAGACAGAAAAAATTAGAGGTTTCAGAACTGAAACACAGTAATTCTTCGATCAAATTCCTCACAAAATGATGCTCAAAATCTAGAAGGCAAACTCTAAAGTACTGAAATCAAAGGAATCTTCTGCAATTACACACTTTGAACCTGTAATAAACACTGCTGTATTAATCTGAAAGCTGAGTTACAAGATGATCTTCTTTGCTGAAGGCAAAGGCAGAAAACAAGAACTGGCCTGAAAAACAAATAAGTTTTTCAATATATACAAAACCTTTCCAAAAGGCATGCAGAAAGAACTGAAAGTCATCAGAAAGTGAAAAGATGACAATTACAATGTGAAATCCGAGCACAAATGAAAATCTCCTGAAAAAGTGGCCAAACTCAAGTAAAAATGAGTCCAATTAAGCTCAAATTCACTGCCAAGTCGTAACTGATACATGCACTATTCCAACTGAACTGCAACTCCCTAAAAAATGGCTCAAAACATGCGAAATTGTCTCGTTTTAATCAATTTTGCCCATAGAGACTGAAACTCCACTTCTATTACATGTGCATGATAAAAATATCTCTTACCTTTAGTTAACTACGCTTGTTCTATGCATGGATTTATTATATCTTTTATTTGCATGTTTAAAATGACTAATTTATTAAATGATTTATAGTGAATCATTTAATAAATTAGCTATTCATTGAATAATGCAAACAAAAGAAAAATACAAGAGATTAAAAATGGAAACTAAACCCTTTGAACTTGGTCGACCACCATGCATCAAGTATTAAATTCGACCACATCATTGACAAAATCTTTGACATGAAAAAAAAATAAAACATGATGATTTAATAAAATCATTGTCAAATTTTCAAAAGCATGTTTTAGGGTGAAAAAACAAAAAGGTCATCGAACCCTAAAATCCCATCATTATCACATTTTGACCCTGAAGTTTCTGGAAGAAACTGGCCGCCACTCTGAGTAGGGTTTCAAGCTCGACTTCTGCAATTTTCTGTCAATTTCCATGATCTTTTGAAAGATTCTGGGCGTAACAGTCAAGATGAAACTCATTCGCCACAAATCTGAGCTCTTTTTGGGCATTTACATGGAATTTTTGTTATTTAATGGGCGCGAATATGATGATATTCTGACATTTTGTCATCTGCACCTATCCTCTGTTGAAATTTCTTGCCATTGAAGTCGATGCTGGAAGAATAATCTGAAGAAAGCCATGTATGAGAATGAACTCTCATAAAAAATGTGGTAAGCTTTCATCCCTCTGTCATTAAATTTTTAACACAATATCTCAGCTAAGAATGGACATAAGCATCAGATACTTCTGTCTTTGGCCGCGGCTACCCTTATTCTAGTGATTTCTTAGCAATTTCTGGACTTTGACCATGTATTTTTGATGAAAGGCGGGGCCATATCACTGGTTAACTTTTGAAAATAACCAATCTACATTTATTCTTTTGTATTTTGGTTAGCAAGCTTTTGAAAGATCTCTCAGTATAAAACGAGTCGATATATTAAGCATATACTTTCCTCGGTAAAACCCCATTTGGGTATATGCAAAAATTTCTCTCCAGGCGCATGACAGTAATTTTTGCTCTTGCCTTGATTTATTACTGTGACTGTAATTTATCCTCATCTGGGTATTCGAAATATTTGCATACATTACCATGTATCTGTGAGACAATAACCTTAAAAGCAATTTTGAACTTGAACCTCAATTTCTCCATGTTGTTCTTACTTCCTGCTTTCTGGGTATATTGTTAAACTGATTTTTATTTTTTCAAAAATTCTGGAACTTGAGGACCTCACGCCATGATTAGTAAAAGCTTTGAAAACCTTGGCATATGCTTACATACTTAATTCCCCTTTGCATTTTGACATAATATCTACACAAGCCCCAGTCATCATTGTTCTTCTCTGTACTCGGAAATTTTCTGTAAATTGCTCAACTTGCTACTGTTCATGGCTTAAGGCATTCCTGTGTTAGCTTGACTTTTGATATATGGCTTTAGTCATGCTATAGGCCAAAAAACATTGAAGTGTAAACGTTCTATTTTACAGAGTATATACTTCTGATTGCACTGTCCTTCTATCATTAAAGAATACTTACAACTTTGTATATTTACCTTCCAGTTCAGTCATCGAAGCTGTTATGATAAATGCCCTTTCTTGACAGGAGGTGAATGCTTGAGATTGCTATTAGTCTTTCTACTTGTGCACTGTAATCTAATTTTCTCCATTGTCATGCTCCTCAATTTTCTGGTAAAATCATTAAAACTCCTGTAGCATATAGCATAGACTCAAGCTTCCTTGGTATATGAACTGTTTCCTTGCTTCTTTGAACAGCATTCTATCTTCTTCTTTTTTTTTAATTCTGTAGTTGAACAGTTATAGAATCATTTCAAACACCTGTACAGAGATTCTGTATTTAGATTTCATGACTCTTGTTTACATTATTCGACTACTGCTGTGCATAACTCGTAAGCATTTTCCTTTCATTATGTGCCTAACTTAGTCACCAAAAATTGTTGTTCTCCCAACCTCTAAATCTAGATAACCCTGTTCATGACTATACTGTGTATGCCCTTGTGCTTTGGTAAATAACCTCTCATTTAACACCTACAATCATTGGATGATATATAGCTTTTCCTTTTGTTTTGAACTTCAAACTGGCAAAAAGTAAGAACATAAATTCTCTATGAATCTGGAACAACGATGTTTGGGACTGTCAACATCCTTTTATATCTTGTATTGACTAAAAAAAAAACATTGTCATCATGAAGGTGCTGTAACATATCTCTTTGTGATGGATAACTGGTGCCTTCGATGTGGCTATTTATGTTGCTGAAAAGAAAACATTTCCATATGGATCGAAATACCACTCTTTTAAAATGCTGATTTCATATAGACTGAGGTTGCTGCTCCATAAAATAGTGATTTTCATGCTCTATATAAATCACTGACTGTCTATTTTCATTTTTTCATTGGGCATTCTATCTCACAATGAGAAAGTGTTACATTTGTATTACCTTAACAATGATTCTTTAACTGTAAATGCTTTATTAAAACATCAAACAACATTGTTCTTGACATTGTAATTGCTGATCATGAAAATTCTCCTCATAACGTTGGAATTAAACTGTTATCTTGAGTCTTCTGTAGACTGTGCATGCACTTGATGGTGTAAGAAACAAAAATAAAATGTTGAATGCTTTGTTTACCTGCCATGATACTTTACTGTTCCTTTGATTTGTGAGCAAAAGACAAATGCTCAGTCAGTTCCGTCATGCTGATTTAGACTATTTTTATCATTTGATATTATAGCACAGTAATCCTTTTTTGCTCTGTAATTGAAAACCTGATATGTCGGGCTCAACCCTTGTGGGAGCCCGTTTTACTCCACATATCAGCTGAAATGAATTCGAATATGAAAAACCTGCTCCTGCACACTGAAACAAACATGTTAGCAAAATAAAAGAAGCTGAAAGCTTCCATTGTAATATGTTTTTCTACTGATTTCTTGCAATCATCTGATGAATGCTCGGTTTAACGCAAATTACATTTCTGTCTGTAGCATAGGCGTAAGGCAGAAAGTAATTCACCATTGCTTAGAGTATAACTCTAATATTATTTCCTTAATAATTTTGCAGGTATGCGGAGCGATGAAGCGAGGCTGCAACTGCTTGAAGGCTCGATGGCTAGAAGCACCAACGAAATGATTCGCCGTTACAGGCAATGATGAATTGCTTTCTTTTTTACGCTCATGCTATTTACAGCAGTGTGGTCTGTGTTTAGATTTAGTATTCATTTCTTGATTTTCAGAAACAACTCAGTTACTCTCGCGGCTTGTGCGAGATTCAGCATTTTCACGAAATGAATAAAAGTATTATTATGCAAATTTTCTTAATTTTCTGTTTTAAACATTTGCACAACAAACTTATGACACATTTGTAAGATGATTTCAATGATGACTCAACGAACACTTTATCAGCAAAATTTGGAAAAATTCCTGTACCTATAATAGCTGAACTTCATTCAGCTCTACCTATTGAGCGTAAAGTGAGAAATAGGTAACAAATTGGCGACCTCTACGGAGTGTTTGCCTGCTAAACACAATAGACCAGTTGCCTAGCATATTCATTGGGCATGGAGTCCTTCTCTGCTCTTTGATTTTTCTGAAAATGTAACTCAGCACAAACAAAAACTGAAAGAAACTACTAAAATTTTGTTTATGACAGAATTTGAAAAACAGGTGCAGCAACTGCACTTATTGAAAACCAGAAAAAACTGAAGTGAAATGTGCCATCAGGCACTTATTGAAAGCATACTAAAACTTGAAAGCTATTCTACTATGTACAGCTAAAAGCTTGAAGCTTAATAACATTGCTTCAAATGAATCCCGTTAACAGGGATTGGCAATACCTCACCATCCAGCTTTGAGAGTTGGAAAGCATTGTGTTCCTTCTTTGCTGTTATAACATAAGGGCCATCCCACATGGCATCAAACTTAGAATGTTTGCCAGGCCTGCTCTTCAACTCGTCCCATTTGAAAACTAAGTCACCTTCATTGAAGATTCGTGCAACTGATTTTCTGTCAAATGTCTTTTTCATCTGAGAGTGATGAATTTGAAGCCTTCTGAAAGCTTCTTTCCTGTTCTCGTCCAACTCTGTTAACTCAGCAAGTCTAACTTGCATGGGCTCCTCTTCAAGTAACTCCAATTCCTTTATGTAACTCAGAGTTGGGAATTCTATTGATATAGGCAACTTGGCCTCCTTACCATAAACCAAAACATACGGTGAAAAACTTGTTGACCGTTTTGGTGTAATTCTATCAGCCCAAAGGGCTAATTTAAGCTTGTCATGCCATGACCTCTGATTATCTTCAATTGTTCTTCTTGATGATCTTTATCAGATTTTTATTTGTTGATTCAGCTTGTCCATTACCTTGAGGGTAATAATTGGACGAAGTGTTCAAATAAACATTATTCTTTACTGACCAATCTGAAACTCTTAAGCCAACAAAAGCTAAAGCATTATCTGAAATAATGGACTCGGGAGTACCAAACCTGGAAACAATGTCTTGATAAAAATTTAGGACTGAAGTTTCATTTGAATCTTTTAGAGCAACTGCTTCCGTCCATTTTGTGAAGTAATCTGTTGCTGTCAAGATCCACTTGTGACCTGCACTTGACGGTGGGTTAATAGGACCGATAAAGTCAAGTCCCCACTTCCCGAATGGCTGCTCAACCTGAATTGGATTCAGGGGCAGGGCTGCTAACTTCTGTTTTCCTGCAAAAAGTGAACATTTAGCACATTTTCTGACATAAATATGTGCATCTTTGAAAAGATCTGGCCAATAATAGCCTGCCCTCATAATTTTCAAAGTTGTAGTACGAGGTGCAAAGTGACCTCCAGCAGGTCCATCATGGAATTCCTCCAGAATTCTTTCAATCTGATCTGGGTAAATACATCTGAGGAATACTCCATTGAAGTCCTTTTTATACAAAACATCATTTATTACTGCATAAGGAATTGCTTGCAATCTATAATATCTTCGTTTAGATTTATCCATACCTTCTGGGCAATCTCCAGTATACAAGTAATGGATCATTTGATGAATCCAATTAGCTGAAACAGCTGAAATAGCAGATTCATCCTCATTTTTCAGAACTGCAGCAACTTCTTTACTACTATTTTCCTCATTTTCCGCAAGTTGTTCGCACAGTCCTTTACCTCGAACAAGCTTGGTAACTTTTATGGTGATGTCATACTCCATAACTTTGGTTATCCAGCCTGCTCGCTTGTCATTAATATCTTTATTCAGCAGAAACTCTTTGACTATTGGGTGAGCTACCAGCAGATTTATCTTATTATTAGACAGCATATGTCTGAATTTCTTCAGACTTCTTACTACAGCAAGTACATGTCTCTCAACGAATGAATATCTTGTTTCATAGTCATGCAAGACTTGACTGAAAAAAGCTATGGGCTATTCCATACCTTCATTATTTTGCTGACAGAGCATTGCGGAGATGGTATCCACTCCTCCGAATGCATACAATATGAAATCCTTTTCAAAATCAGGATTTATAAGAGTAGGGGCTACTGCAAGTGCCTCCTTAATCTGTTCAAAACTACTCTTTCCTTCTTTTGACCAGCTGAACTGAATATTTTTCTTCAGCATGGCTGTCAATGGCTGTAACAATGCTGCAACATTTGGAATGAACCTCCTTACAAAGTTAATTCTGCCCAGGAAGCTCTGCAAACCCTTTTTGTGAGCGGGCAGCGGTAAAGCCAGTATGGCTGCAATACGTTCTGGGTCAATAGAAATGCCATCCTTTGAAATGATATAACCCAAAAGCTTACCTTCGTGTACAAAAAAAATACTCTTCTTTGGATTCAACGGGATTCCATATTCTCTGCACCTCTCAAAAATCTGTCTAAGATGACTGAAATGATTATCAGCATTATGTGAGAAAACAGTAACATCATCCAGGTAAACAAGAACAAATTTGTTAATCAAACCTTGGAGAGCCATATCCATCGCTCTCTGAAAGGTGGCTCCGGCGTTTGACAATCCAAACGACATCTTTCTGTAAGCCATCGTACCCCACTTGGTGGTAAAGGCTGTCTTATACTGATCCTCCTCCTTCACCAAGATTTGATTATAACCCGAATACCCATCCAGTAATGAAAACCTTTCTGATCCTGAAACAACCTGCAATATTTGTTCCATTGAAGGCAGTGGGTAGTGATCTTTGAGTGAAGCTCTATTCAGATCACGGAAATCAACGCACAACCTTATCTCTCCACTCTTCTTCCTGACAGGCACCAAATTTGACACCCATGAAGTGTGCTTGATTGGAAATATTATGCTACCTTCGATCAACTTATTTAATTATGTTTTCATCAGTTGTTCTAACTTCGGGTTCAGAGGCCTCTGCTTCTGTCTCACCAGTTTTGCATTTGGCTCGAGCTCAATTGTGTGCTGAGCTAATTCGGGATTAAAACCCTTCAAATCTCCATATTGCCAAGCGAATATGTCGTTGAATTCTTGACAAAGTAAGATGAATGCTTGCTGCTCCTCCTTTGTGCAGATCTTCCCAAGCTTAAGGAGCTTGTCCTTGAATATTTCTATCTGTTCATAATGTTCTTGCTTCACTGTGATACCAGATTTGTCTTTCCTAACCTGGTCATCAGTGTTGAAAATTGATTCAAGAGTCACCAAACCTTTTGGCAGTTTATTAGACTTTAACTGCATGATTTGATCACCATATTGCTGATCAAACTTACGCTGGTTTCCAGCAGAAAAATCAGCCTCCTCCATCAGAAAATGGCATATTTGTTCATCACTATCAAAAAATTGCCAACTTATGTTATTATCAGGTACCAAAGGTCTAACAACTACCTTCACGTACTGATGTACCTCCACATTATGAATTTCAGCTGGGATATCATACTGTGACCCTAGAGCAGCAAGTTTATCAGCTTGCTTATTCTGAAGTCTGGGTACTAATTGCAAATTAAACACATCAAACTCCTCAATTAGGTCCCAAACACGATGTTTGTATAATTTCAGCAAGTCATTCTTTGTTAAATTCAGGTTTCTAACTTGATTTGCTATTAATTCTGAATCGCCAAACACCTGCAAGCACTTAATTTTCCTTTTTCTGGCCCATTCTAAGCCATGTACTAATGCTTCATATTCAACAACATTGTTAGAACAGCTAAAAGCAAATCTAAACGCTGAATAATACCTGTCCCCTTCGGGTGAAATCAGAACAGCACCTCCACCAGCACCAATTTTACTCCTAGAACCATCAAAATAAAGCTTCCAAAGCTGTTCAAAGTGTTGTACTTGTTTTTCTTCCTTAACCAGATTCGGAATAACTGCATCAGGTTCTCGAATCATATAAACGCCCAAACCTACTTCGTCTATGAGATTGAACAGATCAATCTCGTGATTCTCGGCTGCCCACTCATCTAGATTTATGTCTGGTATGCCTTCTATAGGTACAGTGGGGTCGAGAGTCACGGATTGCTCCTCCTGATCATGGAAAGCTAGGTTTGCGTTTATGGGGTTCGGAACATAAGGTTCAATATGGTCTTTAGCTAATGGTTCTGATTTAATGGTAACTCTGGTACCGTATCTGGTTCTGAAAAACATATGAGACCAGTCCGATGACAAATAACCACCTAACTTTGCAGTGAAATCTCTAGATAAGCAGATGGCAAAGTAAGGTGGGAGATCAATAACATAAATGTCCTGTGGTATTTGAAAATTTGGACATGCATGCAATGTAAGGGGCAGATTTTTGATGACTCATACAAACTTAATAACTGTACCGTCTAATTGAACTACCCCTTTTAACAAAGGTTCATACTCGAGACCTAACTTGTCTACCAGCTACTTGGGCATGATTGAGCTGCTTGCTCCACTGTCGATCATGCAGTTATGCACTATATTTTCACCAATTATCAAACTGACATAAAAAGGAAGTGGTTTTACCTCTTTAACTGGCTGTCCTTGCTTTTAATCTGAACTGTTTGCAAGAACTCTTGGCTGTTCTGTATTCACTTTGTCAGAAATTGATATTTTAGCCAATGCCTCCTGCAAGCTTTCTTTTTGTCCAGGAAAACGTAATGCATCTATCATGGTGATGCCAACAGTTGTTTTTTTCATATGCTCAACGATATTAAAAGAAGAACCACCAACCTTTGATTGTACCTTTTGAACAGCAGCGTCTACTTGAGCTGCTTGAGGCTGAAATTGAGTTTTGGGCTACTCCTTTGATGATCTAGCTTGCTGTCTCGTCAAAACATGAACATTCTAATCTTTTGAAGGCTGAACTTGCCCCTGTTGGGCTGTAAAATCTTGATTTTTCTGGTGAACAGCAGGATGTTTGTCTTTTTCTGCTTGTTGTTTATCAGGGACAGCTTGCTATCTAAGGTCAAATGCTCTCTTTTTGGCCCTCGTATTGGCTGCAATAGAAGTAGCCGACTGATTTTGACCTTGCACGTGATTAACTCCGCAAAACTTATTTCCTTGCCAATTCATCATGGCAACGTCAAGGTCAGTTTGCTGTGTTTGTTCACTCTGCTGATCACTATCTTCCTTATTTGTTTGTTCTATTTTGCACCATGAGTGCTTGATTAATCACCCCGTTCATGCAAGTAGCCTGATTATGAGGCTGATTGTAGGGATAACACCAAACATAATCCTGCGCTAAATTATTCTGTATTGGTATCAACTCTTTTGAAGAGCTAGCAGCAGCTGGGTTAAATGGTTGATTAGGCCTGAAGTTAAAATTCTTCTCTTGTCCCTGGTAATCAGCTTGATAGGCAGGCCTATTTGCTTGAAAGGATGATTGGTTAGGCCTGAAATTTTGACCTTGCTGATTTTTAAGACTTACTAAATTGTTACTCACAATTTGAAGTAACTTGGCCATTTGTTGTTGGTCATTCATTAGTTGTTGTTGGGTATCTTTTAGACCTTGCAAATCAGAATTTGTTGGAACAGCACTATTTTGTACTGCTGCTTGGAGACCTAAAGCTGGAACAATAGGTATAGCGGCTATTGGAGGTACATGAATGGGCATATATGGTTGTACTTCAGGGAAAATTGGCATAGGGTGTCTTGGGGCAAGTTTACCAGCTTGTATGAGGCAATTTTCAGCTCTAATGGCAATGTCATATGCTGCTGGTAAGGTTAACCCACCCATTGATTGTATCATTAAGGCAATATCACTATGCAATGATATAAGAAAATACAGAAAAGCGTGGTCAGGAGTAGGCCTTATCGTGGCTGGAATTCGATCCCATGTCCTTTGGAATCTGAAATTAAAGTCCATCATTTGTTCTTGTGGCGCTCTCTTAATAGTCGTCATTTGTTCAACTAGAGATAAATGATCGGACTTATCTAAAAATTGCTTTGTCAGCTTGTCTCCTAAGTCATCCCATGTCGGGACACTACGAACTAGTAAGCCACGAAACCACTGAGATGCTTTTCCTTTGAATGATGCTGCTAACAACCTTAAAGCCACGTTTTCCTGAGTCACATGGTGAACTCCACATAATGAGGCTACGTCTCTAATGTGCTCAACTGGCGTAGTTTGATCTTCACCAGTGAAGAAAGGCAAACTTTTCAGTGCTGCTATTGGTATATCATCATGCAAAGCTAAATCTAACGGGCTGCCCCCGTCAAACGGAACAAAAGCATGTGCTCTAGCTGCCATTAGAACTGCTGCTGTTCTAAAATTTGCTGCTTGTATAATCGGTACAGGCTGAATCGGTACTCTGTAACTTGGTGAAGCTGAGAAAGAACTTAGCTGCCTTGTCAATGATCTGCCTCTTCTTTTTGATGTATAAACGATCGGTTCTGCCCTTCGAATCAGAGAAACTGATTGTTTTCTTGTAGATTTACCAGATGTTTGCTTGGCTGTCCTCCCTATTCTCTTTGGCGAAGACAGCTGCAAGTACTCAAACGAAGAAGAACTTCGTGTCTGAATTTTTCTCATAAGCTGTGTGCACTTGATCTGCTAAAAACTGAGAAACGGAGTCGCCAGGTATATGAAAATAATCCTCTGAAAGGCTGAAATAAACTGCTGTATATACCAAACAGCAGCTTGAACTGTAAAACTTTACTCTGAAAAGTGATTCAGAGTCCCACCGGGCGTGCCAAAAACTGTTGTCAATTCAGATTGCACCCGAACGCTTGATTAGTTAAATCTAGCAATCTATTGAAACATGGAATGATTCTCAGGCCTGTGGGTTGCCTAATTTTGAGAATCAATCTCCAGAGAGGGCTGGTTCCCTGATGAAAAAACCTCCTAAAACTAATTGACTTGGCTGGGAAAGAGAAAGAGAGCTTGCTTGAACTGAAATCCTAAAGCTACGAGAGGTGATTGCACCTAAATGATAATGACCTACAATTATGACTCACAATAAATTTCTTAAAACTCAAATCTACACAACCAGATTCAATAATTTAATCACTTGAATGATTTAAACAAAGGCTTTGATCTAATGCAATGTTGAGGGAAAACGAGGTTTTCACGACAAAATGTATTAACTTATTAATAGGCACAGTGCATAACCAGTGATTTTAAACTAAATTGCATAAAGATATGTGAAAAAGACAGAAAAAATTAGAGGTTTCAGAACTGAAACACAGTAATTCTTCGATCAAATTCCTCACAAAATGATGCTCAAAATCTAGAAGGCAAACTCTAAAGTACTGAAATCAAAGGAATCTTCTGCAATTACACACTTTGAACCTGTAATAAACACTGCTGTATTAATCTGAAAGCTGAGTTACAAGATGATCTTCTTTGCTGAAGGCAAAGGCAGAAAACAAGAACTGGCCTGAAAAACAAATAAGTTTTTCAATATATACAAAACCTTTCCAAAAGGCATGCAGAAAGAACTGAAAGTCATCAGAAAGTGAAAAGATGACAATTACAATGTGAAATCCGAGCACAAATGAAAATCTCCTAAAAAAGTGGCCAAACTCAAGTAAAAATGAGTCCAATTAAGCTCAAATTCACTGCCAAGTCGTAACTGATACATGCACTATTCCAACTGAACTGCAACTCCCTAAAAAAATGGCTCAAAACATGCGAAATTGTCTCGTTTTAATCAATTTCGCCCATAGAGACTGAAACTCCACTTCTATTACATGTGCATGATAAAAATATCTCTTACCTTCAGTTAACTACGCTTGTTCTATGCATGGATTTATTATATCTTTTATTTGCATGTTTAAAATGACTAATTTATTAAATGATTTATAGTGAATCATTTAATAAATTAGCTATTCATTAAATAATGCAAACAAAAGAAAAATACAAGAGATTAAAAAATGGAAACTAAACCCTTTGAACTTGGTCGACCACCATGCATCAAGTATTAAATTCGACCACATCATTGACAAAATCTATGACATAAAGAAAAAATAAAACATGATGATTTAATAAAATCATTGTCGAATTTTCAAAAGCATGTTTTAGGGTGAAAAAACAAAAAGGTCATCGAACCCTAAAATCCCATCATTATCACATTTTGACCCTAAAGTTTCTGGAAGAAACTGGCCGCCACTCTGAGTAGGGTTTCAAGCTCGACTTCTGCAATTTTCTGTCAATTTCCATGATCTTTTGAAAGATTCTGGGCGTAACAGTCAAGATGAAACTCATTCGCCACAAATCTGAGCTCTTTTTGGGCATTTACATGGAATTTTTGTTATTTAATGGGCGCGAATATGATGATATTCTGACATTTTGTCATCTGCACCTATCCTCTGTTGAAATTTCTTGCCATTGAAGTCGATGCTGGAAGAATAATCTGAAGAAAGCCATGTATGAGAATGAACTCTCATAAAAAATGTGGTAAGCTTTCATCCCTCTGTCATTAAATTTTTAACACAATA
>VDFB02229648.1:0-12226 GCA_007258455.2 Sequoia sempervirens
ACCAATCCCCGCTCTATGAGCACCTGCTACCGTTACCCTTCTCTTCATGGGCTAGCGGGGAAACTTGATTTCTGCTCTGCAACTCCACTCTAACCATGGCGACATCATTACTGCAGATGTTTACAGTAGTCACTTTGCATTTTTATCTTCTTCTCCATCGAAGCCATGCTTATGAAGCTTTCTATTTATTTTGCCCAATTCATTCATAGCTGGGTCATTTTTCACAGGGGCATTTTTGGCAGTTGCGGGCAACCAAAAATCATCTCAAACATGCTTAAAATCTCTGTCCAAGCATTGAGAATGGTCAAAAGACGGATTTAAAACATGGGACATCAAATTTGGACCAAATAGATCCTCCAAAAATCAGCTGGAAGACCAAAAACGTGATTGCACCTGTACTCTTCAACAATTCCTGCCTGAATCCGCCCAAAACACCTCAAATGAACCTCCATGGAAAAAGAAACACTTCAATCTTCACTGCAATAGAGATTGCAGATCAAAATCTGCCCTTAACATCCTCCCAGCATTCTCCCCACTTCCCGTGACTCTCTGCTGCCGTGAGCAAAAGCCTTCACAGGCTCGGCCAAACAATAAAAATACCATATAAACTGATTTTCTCCCTCCTTCCCCTCTATCCTTTGTCATCAGCATAAGACTTCCTGTAATAAATTTTTTAAACTTTATAAAGTTTTTGATAATGTTTGTCAAATATTTGATGTTGCTCTAAAATTTCCTCTATTCCCGTGCACCTTAATTGCAATAATATTTAAAATATTTTAAACATTAGCAACTTAAACATTAGGAAAGTGTTGATTTTTTTTATTTCGACTGCGGTCTAAAGAGGAAAAATTTATTGCGGGCAAACCGGGACACTTGAAGCCATGAAAATTTGCATAGGGGTATTATCAATTATTTAGAGAAAAACTATTTCCTCAAAACTTGCATCGCTCAAAGATTTCTAGGACCTCCTTTGTAAACTAATCTGTCAGACGCTTTTGCCACAACTGATATGCATTAAAATAATGCATCCAATGATCTTCGATTTTGATGAGAATGGAGCTGGAGATGTTTTGAATCAAAATGAGAAATGGATTGCCCTTAGAATTGCAAAGTTTGAAACTTTTTTGGAACACCAACTTTGACCCGGTTGCAATTAGAAGACAATTAAATAACCCCCATCAGATCTCATTCTGGGAGCCTGAAAATGAGCAAGCATGTTACCATTTGAACCAAAAATTTAGTGCAACAAACGGCTTGGTAAAATTCATCCTGAGGTGTAAGATATTAACATCCAAAGTGGTTCAATTAGACTTTTCTGCAATTGCACCTATCAGAAACCAACTGAAGCACACCAAGTCACCTCCTTGAAAAAATATCAAATCACCTCTTGGGAAGCTACCACTAGAAACATTAGATCATTTAAGTCTATTGAGTATGTGTGCAAGATGGATTTCCTTCAATCCACATTTATCACAAGATATTAGGGGTCAAAGTTGACCTTCTTGAAACATTCCAGAAATGCATATGTAAAAACAGAGCAAATTGCATTTGCTTTTGACCTGGTAAAAATATCAAATCTAATCTTGAAATTCTGAAAGTGGACCAAGGAGCATGTAAATGTGATGGGAATGCAGGGCAACAATTTGTATGTCATAACAATCATCTAGCTATGAAATACCAGCTTGAACAGAAGGACACTTCGCAAAACTAAAAGTTCACAAACAGCAAAACAATCTCAGAACCCTCCAGCTTTGTTTTTCAAAACCCTGTCAAAACTCATCATAAAAGGCTGAAATTGGACACACATATTCACATGTCATATGAGTACACCCACCAAAGGATTTGACATGAAAATCAACTAGCTCTGAATTCTAACCCTCCAAAGTAGGTCACTGGGGCAGATTTTTTTCAAGGGTATTTCTGAGGGTGCGAATCAATTTTTTTCATCATGGACACTTCAAATTTTGCAAATTTGAAGATGCCATCAGAGTGTGGTTGTGCTCTTGGGTGGAGACAGATCATTTGTGAATTTGATTCTCAGGTGGTAGTGACTTTGTTCAAGAGGCAGCAGTTAGAGGATGTTAGCTGGCATTTGGTTGTTATTATAGAACAGATTCTTAATTTGTGTGCTTCCTTGGATTTTGTTTCTTTATGTCATATTCCTCGAGAATGGAATGGGGTTGCGAATTGTTTGGCTAAATGGGCTTCTGATCACTTGCAAGATTGGAATATTGTGGAAAGGGGTCAATTACCCCCGGATTTGTCTCAAAAGTTGGACCAATTAGTTGAGATTGATAGGGTTGTGTAATGCCCTTGCTTTGTATTTCTCTTTTTAATTTGAATAAATTTTCACCCCTCTTTTAGTTTAATTATTGGAAACTAGTGGAGGATATTCTTGGCATGGAGTAGTGACAACTTGGAATATTTATTTGTGGTGGTCATATCCTAATTTTAGGGATGTTTGCTAAAAAAAATGATGGCTAAGCATAATGACAACCTCCCAAAATAAGATTCCTCCATTTTGTATAAAGAATGATTGAGGCATTTGATAAAAAAAAGTTAGTGGGATGGAAAGTAAGGAAGTAGTTTAGAAGTTTTTCATGTAGGAAGTCATTTTAGGGAGATTTATGTTAGCATCAAGAGTCTATGAAATTTTGTTTTTTTGTTGATAAGTCTATTGCATCCTAAAAATTGTATTAGTGGAGTGTATAGTGTCATAGAGCCCAAAATTTGGGAGCTCAATATAGTTTCAATAAGTTGTGTATACACTAATGAGTTTTGATATACGTAAGAAGCATACTTCTTTTGGGTTTGTGTTGTAGGATGAATCAGTACCTTTTTATGTTTTGTATCTTTGTAACTGAAAAGATAGAACCATGTGAAAGAAAATATATGAAGATTTATTGTCATGTAAGTTGTGTAGTGCAAAATATTTGTATTGATTCAAATGCTCTGATATTTTTAGTATGTTGTCACCATTGTTTGGATTAGAATGTGTTTCTTCTACTGCAACTAAGGTGTTTCAATATTATAAAGCTAATTAGATTGGCTACCTATTTCGAGTACCAAGTCTTGAATTGCATCAAGTGGTATTAGAGTAAGGTCCATCCTTTGGTTGAGTGTGTGAGAAGAGCTAAGATAGTGTTGAGAAATACATTGGATGCAAATAAATTTTAGGTGGGGTTCTGGTAGACAACATTGGAGACTTGAAGCATCCAAAACTGTAGATTTAGCTCAAGGAATGAGGGAGATCCTAGCAAGATTGCCTTCACTAGAGACTACTTAAAGAAGGAGAGTTCACCTTGAAGATGTGAGTGATGAAGAAGGATAACTCAAGAAGCTCAAGGACATGAAGAAGAAGTGGTAGATGTTGTAGAGACCAAATTTATGAGTCATGGCAAAGATTGGAGGCACACCCAAATTGGATACACATTATAATGAAAT
Organism: Sequoia sempervirens; assembly: GCA_007258455.2. Classification (NCBI taxonomy): domain Eukaryota; kingdom Viridiplantae; phylum Streptophyta; class Pinopsida; order Cupressales; family Cupressaceae; genus Sequoia; species Sequoia sempervirens. The sequence continues at coordinate 3,445 of VDFB02229648.1, forward strand.
TCTAAAAGGTGAACAACGCATAGAATGGATTGTGGAGATGGAAAGATACTTTGACTATGAATTTACAAAAGAGTCCAAAAAGATTAAAAAAATTCCCACACAAGGTTAAAAGGATGTGAAAATTTATGGTGGGAATATGTACAAAGAAAAGGGAAAGAGAATTAAAATTTGGGATAAAATGGTGAAAAAACTAAAGGTCAAATTCTCACCTTCAGTTTGTTTAAAAAATTAAAAATTTCAAGACAAAAGAAAGCAAATGTGAAGGAGTACACTGAAGAGTTCTACAAACTCACTATAAGGGCTAGGCATGTAGAAGATAACCCAAAAGTTATAGCAAGGTATGTGAATAGACTACATTTAAATATCTTAATATTAAATTAGTTTGTTGAACTTTAGACACATAGAGGAAGCCTGTCAAAGTGCTTTAAAGGTAGAAGAGAAATTATCTAGAAGGTAAAAAATAATTCAAGAGGAAGAGGAAGGTCCGCTATTGGAAAAGAACAAGAAAATAGTAAGGAACAAAAAGCATGTGAAGAAGAAATTGGTACTTCACAAAATAATTATTCCAATCAAGGTACAAGAGGAAGAGGAGATTTCTCAAGAGGAAGAAGTTTTACAAGCTCATGCTACTGATGTGGAGAAGTTGGACACTGAGAATTTGAATGTCCTCAAATACAATAGGACAATAGTAGAAATAGTATGACTAGAAATCATGTTGCACAAGCAAATGTGGAAAGTGTTCCATCACCTTAACATATAGAAGAATCAAAACAAGGATAATCATTAATTTTCAATAGAGTGTTACTAAAACTAGACAAGCAAAAGAAAGAATCTGAACAAAGAAGAACTTTATTTAGGACTATGTCTAAATCAAGTGGAAAGGGTTGTCTAAATCAAGTGGAAAGGGTTGCAAGGTGATTGTGGATAATGAAAGTACAAATAATATAGTCTCTTTAGAAATGGTGGAGAAACTCAAATTGAAGAAGCTTAAGCACCCTAACCCATACAAGATCTCATGATTCCATAAAGGACATCAACTAGTGGTAAGTGAGCAATGCTTAGTTAATTTTCAAATAGGTAACTATAAAGATGAAATCATATGTGATGTAATACCCATGGATGCTTATCATGTTCTTTCTAGTGGTAAGTGAGCAATGCTTAGTTAATTTTCAAATTGGTAACTATAAAGATGAAATCATATGTGATGTAATACCCATGGATGCTTATCATGTTCTTTCTAGTGGTAAGTGAGCAATGCTTAGTTAATTTTCAAATTGGTAACTATAAAGTTGAAATCATATGTGATGTAATGCCCATGGATGCTTATCATGTTCTTTCTAGTGGTAAGTGAGCAATGCTTAGTTAATTTTCAAATTGGTAACTATAAAGATGAAATCATATGTGATGTAATGCCCATGGATGCTTATCATGTTCTTTTGGGTAGAACCTGGTATTTTGATAGAGAATCTATGTATGATGGAAGAAGAAATATGTACACTACTATGAAAGGGAAATAAATTTACAATAATCGTATTAAAGGAAAGAATTGAGGTTAGTCTAATAATCATATCATATAAAATTTAAGCACAACCATGTTATAAGTAAGTAAAACATAACCATTAATTCTCCACTTCCATCAATTGTCAATTGCATTAATTAACCATTAAGTGTTGAGTTCACCATGTAGTCATTGAGTCCATACAAAATTAAAATAAAAGTACTATTATGTTCTAAAAATTAGGGTTCCACCTTCATCCAAATTACATTGGGACGACAAGCGACTAGCACAAAATAAAGCTTAGTGTTAATGGGGATGTGACATGTTCTTTCTTCTAGCTAGCTCTTCTTCCATAATTAGCTTAGACCAACGATGCTTCTCCATACTTTGAATCTTCTTTAGGTAACTTAATAGTTTGACCATCATTGATGCCTCCAATGGGAAAGTACCTATTTCAGCCAATAAAATCTCATACATAACAACAATCTTAATTTTGAGAGTACTTATGATTAGATGCTTCTAGATTCTTTTTACCTATCTCCATTTCTGATCTGACATGCTACTATCCCAAACTTCACACTCGTAAAGAATCACAAGAGTAACAAGCAAGCCAAAAAGAATTCGCTTGGTTTTCCAACCCCATAACTTTGCATTTCTACATCTATTTTGTATGGAGTATAACACTTTCCAACCTCCTTGAATTCTTTTCGTTCTACACATTTCCCAATTGAACTTGTCATGGAAATCAAGCTTGAGATATTTGTACTCATCCACTACCTCTAGCAGGTTGCCTTCAAATAGAAAGTTAATTTGTTTCTTTTTTCTACACTATGAGAAGATCATTATTTTGGGTTTTCTATTGTTCACCTACATCCTGACCTCCTCACAAAAGGTTTCAAGTGCCCTCAAGTGTTTTCTCAAACTATGAGTTGATTTATCAATTAATATGAGATCATTTGCATATAAGAGTAACTTTATTATGTACTTAGCCAACTGAATTCTCTCTCCACCAACCTTGTCTATCCACTCTTCCAACTTATCAATGTATAACCCAAACAAAGTTGGGAAAAGTGAGCAACCTTGTTTGATGCCAATATCACTACCAAAAGCACTCTAGCATTCCCTCACTGGTTCTAATTTTAGAACTAACCTACTCTGTAATATCCCTCGAATAGGGTTAGAGGAAAAACAACAATATTCCCAAAAATATACAACAAAAAATTCTGAAATTTTATTTGCAAATAAGATATCATTTAACAATCTTTGATTTAGACTCAGATTATTGGTCTGATTATTTTGGTATTTTTTTTTTTTCTAAATATAGGAAAGTCACAAAAAATACTTCAAATCTATCCAGAATTTATAGAAATGGCTTACATTGATTTTTCCATAATTTTTTGAGATGAATATGATTAACAATAGGAAAATTTAGGCACAAATACCTTCAAACCCTAGTTTCCCTCGCCAAAACCCTAGTAAACCAGCACTAGGTCTATCCCACTTGTCCTTTATGTTATTTAGCTTCAAGGAGGCTCAAAAACATGAAGACACATTGTTGTAGATAATCCAAATGTGATCTTGAAATTTTGAATCTCACCTCCCAAAATGGCCTCCAAACCTAATAACAAAGTGCAACTTTGAAAATGATGTGCTAGGGCATCATAGACCAAAGCCCTTCCTTTGAAACACACCCTTCTAACTAGGGGGAGCTCATATGGCTCTCTCAAACTAGAGATACTCAAGGGTTTTCAAACCTTAATCCAAATATTGCAGCAACAATAGAGAAAATACTAATAACATAATGAGCTCCAAAAGAACCCTAAAATGCTATATAATGACTCCCAAAAGAAAGATTTAACCTCAACAATTGATCCATTACCAACTCAATCCAATACTCCAAATAAAATCCCTAAAAATGAGCCAATAGGCTCCTTGAAATCCCATGCCCCTCCTTGACCTTTTTGGCACATGTTTAATAAAATCATTTAATGTACATGTCCCTTAAGTCATTAAACTTAAAAAGGGAAAAAACTTAAGTCATTAAGCTAGAAATCACTTAATTTGCATAAAAAAACGTGCCCACAACTTAAGAATAGAATAGGATACTTAGACTAGGAATCACTTAAGTTGCATAAAAAGACGCGCCCACAAGTTAGGAATAGAATAGGACACAAGCCAAAGACTCCACACTTACCCAATAATGCTCTACATCCTCTTCCTCTTGGGTAATCCAAGGAAAGGACAGCCCATGCATCGTTTAGCCACATGGCTTGAGTTTGGGACATCACATACTCATAAATCATGTGAACAATAGCTCTAAACACATTTGGAACTCCCAGTTCCTCCATCTTATTCCACAGCTTGGCCCGAGGTACCATGTCAAAGGTTTTCTTAAAGTCTACAAAGCAAAAGAAAACCTCACCAATATTTTTTCAATCAAGAACCTAAGGGTAACACCATGATCAATAGTGGAATGTTTCGATCTAAAACCAACCTGTCCTTTAGTTCGTTTTCCCTCCTTTTCAGTCCAACTGCTAATTTTGCATTCAACCATGCTTCTAAGAAGTTTTCCAAGGAGGTGATTAACCATAATAGTGTGATAACTTGAAGGGTTATTGGAATTACCGTTTTTGTCTATAGGAATAACAACACTAGTCATCAATCTTCCAAAAATCCTTCTTGAATAAAATTATTGAAGATGTACTTGATACAAGGTGCAAGGACCTCAATAACCCACTTTAAATATTCAACTTGCAACCCATCAATATCCTTTGCTTTCCCTCTTGCCAACCTTTCTATGCCCTGATTGATATCCTCAATGGTGAAAAGCTCAATGGTTGCATTGATTATCGAGGGCCTATGTTTATCTTGATCACACTTATATAGAAGCTTTGCGTATTCAAGCCATTGTAAACTTGTGATATTGATTTCTATTTGTTTTCTCTTTTGATGTAGCTCCTTCCAAAATATTTTAGGATTGTGTTTTCCAAGGGCAATCATCTCCTCCTTGTGTTCACATACTTTTCTTTTTACAAGGTAACAACTTTTCATATTCCTTCTTACTTTCTTTGACCATTCCACCATCACACAATGCTCTTTTTGCTATCTTGCACTCATCATCAAACCAAGGAATTGCTAGAAAAGTATTTTTTGTTCCTCTCTTGGATCTAACCCTCTTCCACCCATCTAAAGCCTTATGCATTAGGCCAATCAACATATTCTTGTCATAGGGTGATTCTCTATGTAAGCTGAATTATTCTCATATTCCCTAAAAATACTTTTGAGGGCAGCCCTGAAGATTTTCTGATTTTCTCGAGTCATGAGGATTCTTCCTTGTGAAGGTGCTTTCTTTTGACTGAGGTGGACTTGTTCCCCTTGTTGCCTATTTATGTGGATGTCTAGCTTTACAAATATTGGGTTATGATCTGATTTCAACTCTATCAAACATGCTTTCCTTATGACATAACTTTAAGCCAAGTCCACTACCATTTGAAGGATACAACTCCCTCAAATTGACTTAGTTTCCGTTAATGAATGAATATTTTCCAGTAGTATTATCCAAAAATATGTTTACATGAATAGATGTGACATGTTATGTGCCCTAGATAATGAGTTGGGAAGTTAAGAAATAATCTTCTTATCCCTGCATGGTGACCAATATCAGTAAGTTTAAATTTCACATCTTTGATCTGCTTAAGATAGTCCATCATACTATTGATTGTGATAATGCGACTTGGGTTCATCCTTCTAATACGAGTGAAGACATAAATAAATGTAGCCTATTGGCTATTTATTTATATGTGACATTTAATAAGAATGGGCGCTTCTCTTGGCAACAATATAATTTCTCTTGGGTCGACTTTCCTTATAAATTGCATTTATTATTTGTAATTATATTCCTTGTATTATGGCCGACCTTGTACATGAAGAGGTGCGACCTCTCTCACATTTGTATATATACAAGGTCACTTTCATCTACTCAACATCATTCAAGTTCGATTCATTCTACCTATTCTAGTGCAAATATTATCAAGAGCAGAGTGTGAATCTCTTCAAGAGCAGATTGCGAGTTTCCTTAAAGGCAGATTTAGAGATTTAGAAGTACAGATTATTATCTGTAGTTGTATCTTCTGTTGGTGCTGAAGATTGGCCTTATACTTGGCCTCATTGTAAAGAGAATTGTTGCCACTATTTATATATATAAGAGAGATCTTTGTTGCTGGGTTTTCCCAGGGTATTTGCTGTGTTATTGTGTCTGATTTGAATTATTTTTCTGTGCATTGAATCTGATCATTGAAATTTACATGGTATCAGAGCGGGTTGGGGGGAATTGATCAAATTAATTTTCATCAAACCAATCAATCAGGATTTGTCAAGCAGCCTGAAGGAGTTATAGTCTAGGCATAGCTGTGGACGAGGTTGCGTCACTTCTCCATCCGCACTCAACATTCATAGAGATCAACAGTTCAGGAGTCATGCTTCGACCATGCCTCTATACTCATAAGGATCGGGAACTCAACTCTTTCTTATTTCGCCTTCTTGGGAGCCGAGTATTATCTCCATCTCATTCACCGGGAAATTTCGGAAAGTCATATCCGCATGTGCCATTGATTCAAGGATTCTGTGCTATGGTAAGAGCCGTCGATTAGCGCCTGTGTGAATATGAGTTGTTGCGGATCCTCGAGTTGATTGAATTCTTCTATCGCCTCCTCTGTATCATGATCTACCTAATATTACTTTGCATATGAGAATGGTGAAGTTTATCGGGACGTGTTCAGTGAAGTTGTCGAGTCAAGAAGGAGATGCATACCTATCAAGAGTGCTGAAGATAATCAATTTTTTTCTTTCTTCTTGACAGTTGTGTTGTCGCCGTCAGCACAGATTACAAATCGATCAGTCAAGTAAGACAAATGAAAAATTGTCGATTATTGAAGTTAAGTTCATTTTCTGACCTGTCGGGAGGAGTTTGCAATTAGTTTCATAATATCTGAAGCCGTGCAAAAGATGACGAAATTAAAGCCTTCCGCCAACACTGTAGTCAGCAAGGTTGGGTATTTAAAGGCATCGCATTCACAAAGGAGGTCAAGTGTCTAATCTATTTGTGGATTCATTAAATTACTTTTGCTATCTGCTACTAGATTGTAGAAGAAATCAAGAATGCGAGAGACAAATGATCATAGCCTGTAGCGGCTAATACTTATGTCATTCGAGCCTCCTTCTCCTTCTAGTGCCATATAAGTCAAGGTGGTGAAGTGTCGAATTCAAAGAACAGAGCAAGTCGTCTAAATCTTCAGTCACATCCTTGAGAGTGGTCACCATTGTGATAAAGGTCAAGGCTTCTAGTGTCTAGGATGTAGCTATATATCCCCTTAGTATCCAACGTATGTGTAATCCACAGTAGAGATTGAAAACATTGTCGATCTTGTCAAAGCATAGTGAAGCAATATACCAGAGCCGTCTCTTTGATTTACAATCAAGAGACTCCATCTGTGGCAGGAAAAATATTAATTTCATTCATCTCTAGGAAAGATAAATCAGGAGTTGTTTCCATTTCCTGAGGTGCAACTTATTTAGAAGACACCGGTCATTAAAGCTAGTGTCGCCGTGAATGGAAAAATTTGAGTGAAGAAAGGAGAATCAGAGAAGTCTAGGACTCCTCCTCAGCTGCCACTAAATCCCCTGAATCAGAGGTGTTCTAATTAAATCTTCAGGGGCGCATATCAACAAATCTCATATCTTGCGGGGTTTGTTAATAACAGGAAGTATTTCAAAAGCTCTATTGTAGGGAGGACCACAACCTTCTTCAAGAGTTCGTTTTGGGTAGTACTGTCTGGGTTCAAGTTGCTTGGATAACAACAACTTGAGTGTTGGCAGTAAGGCTATAATACATGCTCAATGATGTTGGTTGTTGGGTTTTGGCACGAGATATGGAGATCACATCTGAAAAGGCATCACTGGCTGAATTGACCAACTTGAAAGAGATAAGTATTCCTTGCTTGTATCTTTGAAATCACCTTTCTAGGCTGAATTTCAGTTATTTCATTTATTTGGATCATGTGTGTTTAGTAAAAAGAGATCGTGGTTTCTCTTGAATTATGTTCACTAACATAAGATCCTTTGAAGATTCAAATTATTCATGCTAGTTGTGAAGATTTCTGAGTGTGACTCTGAAATAAAAAGAGAATTGAAAGTTTGATGGTGATTGGTCACATCGATTCTCTAATGCATGATATGTGAGAGAGCCTTGAACTCTTGGAGAGAGTTGGTTCTACATGCTAACCGCATAATGCATTCAAGAAACTTGTAGTTGTGCAGATTGTTTTTTGTTGTACTGAGTTTGGCACTCTCGAGAGGAGTAAAAGATGGAAGAAAGAGTTATATCAAAATTATATAAAGATAAGTTTCTTTAGCCCTTCATTCTGATTTTTTGATATATTTATGTTTAGGCCGATTTATTTATTCATGTTTTAATATTATTCATAAATTCTTATGTGTTCATGCTATAACCTGAGATAGTAAACCTTGTATGATTCTAGTCTTAATATTTCTTTGGATAGTTATAAATTGTTAGTAATCTCTCTCTAAAATGCTTTGTGAACAGCTAGAAGCAGGAAGGTGATGAGAGATTGCTTAGCGATGAAAAGCTTGAGGCATCTTATGAGGAAGTCATGCCAACCAAAGAAATGATCAAGCGTGAAGTCACAACTTGTAGCCATGGAACTGAGTTGGTGGTTAGAGGGAGTTCACTTCCAGAAGTCTTCTTTGCAATCTCTAAAGCAGGGATCAAGAGGGAGTTTTGTAACTCATTGAGAAGAAGTGAAGATTACTGTATTGCAAGGCTAGGTGCTATATCCTTAGAGGATCCCTTCAGCTGCTGAGATCAGAATTGCTCAAAGATTGTCATCAAAATTTGATATTGGTAACTCCGCAAACCTATTCATAATAGAGTGATCTGCTATGAGGTCAAGGAGGTATACCTTGAATTCTTTACAGTACCAGAGGTGTGCACTGTAAAACATTATCTAAGGCAAGCGTTACAGGCAATCTTGGACGATGAGGTCAGAAGGTTGATGCAAGTACTTAAAGATTCAGAGGGAGCCTGCTGAGCCTGAAGAAGATGATAATCTTGTTGCAGCAAAGCATATCCTGAGATACTTGCGTGGCATAGCTGGATATGGATTGAGATATTCTTCAGGTTGGATTTGCTATGATATCCTTGTGCAGCAGGAAGCAATCATCTGTAGCATTGAGTACAACCGAGACAGAGTATATTGCAGCTTGCAT